>OU974083.1:6654859-6959859 GCA_918843875.1 Diadumene lineata | reverse complement strand
ACATGGGTGTGGCTTTCAAGCTTACCTTAGAGGAATTCACAGAGATAGCTTTAACTGAATCCTGTCCTTTGCGCTGTGCATGTTCACTAGCCTTCTGGTTGAATTTCAACGCTTCATTCTCGAAGTTTTCCAGTATGATCTCTTTTTTGTGGGCTTTTTTCTGTTTCCTCTTACGTTTTTTCCACTGTAGCAAAGCATGCTTTTTATTTTTAGAAACCGTTTCGTCTGTATTTTTAGCACTGGACTCTTCTTCCAGTTCTTTAGCCGCTTCCATGTTTTGCTCCTGTTTCAAATGCTCGGTTCTAATTGGCTATGACGACACAATGGATTACGCGCGCAACTGGAACCATTGCTTAATTATCAAGTAGCGACTAGTTGACATGGCAACGATGACGTACAACAAAATCAAAGCATGGTTGACTGAGCATATAGAGAATTTGTCTGCGCATGTCAGAACATTTTAGCTCGCGGTCATGTTTACATTTTTTTCTACGACCGGGGAACTTTTGAGTTCCAATCGCAATCTTAGTGATCTTCAATTTAGGAAAATATAAATGGATACTTAAAGTCTATCACTTTGTAAGGTTCTGTGACTAAGTCAAGTAAATGTGGAGGTTTTCGATCTCAAAATATTTTTGAGCAACAGTCCGCAAAACAAAGAAGAAAAACACAAACCTACTGCATTCGTGTGAGGACTGCTGCCATAATAAAAGAAATAGCAGAAAAATCTTTCCACAGATTAAGACTCAAAGGTCATGAGAATTGTGTGGTACAGAATGATTTCTTATTGAGGATCGATTTTGTGGGGCGATGAGCATATTATTTGCGCATTTTGCAAGTTTTGGTCAATTTTCCTTCTTGATAAGCGGTATATTTAAGGGGCTGCGCCGAAGCTAAATATAACTGATGCGAGTCGTCAAACCACATTCTACATCACAGCATTGTTATTTTTTTAAGAAAGATTGGCCAAAACGTGATATTGCGATATTTGAGGGTCTCAATGGGGGTGTAGCTTTGACGGTTGACGACTAAAATTTTGGCGTTTTGACGGTTGACGGTAAATCATAGTAGCTGACGGTTAAGTTACCTAGTTAAATATTAATATGGCGAGTTTTTAATAATTAATTTATAAATATAAAATAATATTTATAAATAATCGTTATTTCAGACTGAATGCACGTCAATAAAGTGAATTTTTCTCATAGCATGTGATATCCGGGGGGGGGGGGGGGGGGTAGACTCCGATCGAAATAGGGCGGGATGCTTATAAACGTTTTTGAAGATGATCCCTTAATGTATCAGGGACCTTAAAAACCGATGTCCACAAAATGTCTTATAGCGCGCGAAGTGTTATAATTACTACATATATACTATATAAGTATACATTTTCTAAAAGCAGAATAAATGGAGATTACAGTGGTATAAAAATTATATGATCCATGGATTATTTTTTAGTGAGTGTTTTATGATTTTTGACCGCCTCTTTTCGCGGAGTTCCAGGAACACGGGATTACTTCAGACACAAACTAACAACTGAATTACGTTATCGTTTAGAGGAAAGTCCGATCTCCAAAACGGTGTCTTATTTTTTTATTAACGCTTTATTTATTTATTATTTTTTTAATAATATTCTTTAAATGCAGCATATCCACTGAGTGGTTCTTCATCTGCATTTTCTTACACTCACTACCTCTACATTTACACAACGCTACTCATTGCAAACATATTCGATTTTAAATAAGAAAAACGTCACTTTTAGCATTTTTTGGCATAAATCGGTAATAACTCACAAACGCGGAGAGATATCAAAAAACTGAGACACCGTTTTTGTGTTGATATATGAAGATACATCCAATCCCGTGTTCCTGGAACTTCGGAAAAAGAGACGGTCGAAAATCACAAAACACTTATCTAAAAAATAAGAATTAATTTAATCAAAATAATTTTTATACCATTGTAATCTCCACTTTATTCAGTCTCAAGAAAATGAATACATATATAGTAGAAACTATAACAGTTCGCTAGTTACAAGGCGTTTGTGGACATACATTTTTAGGGTCCCCTAATACCAAAGTCCTATCCAGAAGGGCGTGTCAATACATGATTTTTAATCCACAAAGCCCGGGTACCAACTCAAATACGAACAATTAGATATAATGGTCGTAAAATCGAGACCTTGTTTTTGAATATCTTCGTGCATACCCTAAAAGGAGAAATCTTTAATTCTGAGAGTCTGAGAACGTCTAAAAGACCCTTAAAGGTACTAGATCTCCGATTTTGACCCCTAAAATGTACAACGATAATCCCCGCCCACCGATGTAAGGGAGTCCTACTCCTGGTGTCATATGAACTGGTTAACCTTGTCAGTGGCAGGTTAGGTATTTGACCAGCACGACCCTGACCAGATATCTGCTGAAAACGAAACCCGATATGGACAAATTCATTTATGTAATTAAATTACCTTTTATCAGTTTATTGCCAGTTTCTCACATTTATAACTAACCGATTAAAGATGTAATGTCTTTGAATACTTGATACTAGTATACACGTTTGGTTTGTCAAGTCAAAATACTGAGCCTTGACGGTTATCTTTTTTGACGCTTGACGGTTAAAATTTCTTTCATTTGACGCTTGACGGTTAAAATTAAGTCCGTTTGACGGTTGACGTTTAACCCCATTGAGACCCTCATATTTGTTGACGCCATGGTTGTGTTTCTCCTCTCAAGCAATTTCGACTGATTTGAATACCGAACCTGAAATTAGGTTAGAATGATCTTGATTAATCCAAATGATTGTGAAAACACAGATGAACCACCAAATTTTGTAATTTTCTGGTCGGGCTTTTGTTGATATACTTCTATCTTCACTAAATATAAACTTTAACTCAAGCACGAAGACAATTTGTCAGTCTTACTCTTTGGTCAATTTTTTCGCATATTTTGAAGAAAAGTCGAGCTTAAATGTATGCGCCGCTAAGTTTTTCGTTGGTATGCTTTCTTTCATAATCTTAGATTAGTATTATACTTTTGGTTTTCAATAGAGTTTTGGCCAAAATCTTTGATCGGCAGTCAAAGATGACCAGGTCTCGTTGTGAAAGCGGCCATATTGCAGAATCTTGCAGATAATTCATGTTATAAACAAACAAATTGTTGTGCTAATGTCCAACAAGAACTATAATAAGCCGTACGGAAATAACGGCCAATCACTGTATGGTTGGAACAGAGACTTTCGTCACCTGAAGTATCGCTTTTGTGAATTGGGATTAAAAGGGATTTAGAAGGTATTTTTCTACCATTAACTTACGACATGCGCAGACAAATTCTCTATATGCTGGTTGACTGCCCTTATCTCAAACACAGGGATCCCAAAGTAATCCATCTCTCACAAACTTTTTAATGACAAATTCACTAGCGTTTATATAAATGGGCTAGCGCGACTAGTCGCATATTGCAAATCGCGCGCGACAAATCGCACAAAACGTGCAAATTCACGTTGCATTGAATACTAGACCACGGTAATTAGGAGCTGTTTGCAAGAGAAAAAAACAGAGAAAAAAATCGTGCACGGAGGAAGAAAATATCCTGCACAACCATCACATGGGAAAAAGATATCCTGCACAAAAATCCCCAAAATATCTAATGGTCCGTGTTTTAGCCTTGCTGGCTATAACTGAGTGCATATGAACAGACTAAAATCTTTCTTTGGGCTTCTGGTGTTAAATAGTTTACGTTAGATCATAGAAATTTGAACATTCCTCGCCATAATCACGTGGACAATGATTATAATTAGTTATTTTGCAATTTCGGATAGGAATGAGAAAACATTGTGCACCATCATGACCAGTTCAACATCAAAATTGAAACAAAGACACATAACAATAGGTTTCTCTCTCTATTATCTATGTGTCAAATGATGATTTTTTAGCCCTGATTCACTCTTCTTTGCAAATTAACCAGAATTAAAGTTAATGTGACACCAATTTTTTTCAGACCCCTTTGTTTTTAATTGAACATCAGCAGTGTTGTTAATAAATTAATACTTCCTAATGTACAGTATTATTTAAAGACATTAAAATGCATACTAGTAACATATTAGCCTCATAATGCAGACACTACTTGGGAAAAACATGTGTGTCTGCCAAATTTGCTGTACTGTGACCCTCTGAATCATAACTTTGTTTTGAATTTATCGTTTCTGGACAGTCAGCCAATTTCAGAGTATTAGAGAGTTGAATTCCAATTAGCCAATGGTAGAACTTGTTAGAGCAAGCTCTGCCCTGAAGGATTGTTTGATAGTTAAGAAATATCAGGGCGGATCCAGGATTGATTTCAGGAGGGGGTGCATCATCTTCAGGAGGGGTCGCACTAGCCAGTAAACATGAAATACTGAGGTTATTTTGAAAAACAAAATTAATGAAACGACTTGAAAATCTTAATTTTGAAATGAGAGGGTCACAATACAATCAATTTGGCTGTAATTTCTTCATTTGACAAATACACAGACCGGTTTCGATTATCATATTCTGACGAAAAGATCTCATTTTCTTCTAAAAAAACATTTCCTTCCCTAGAACCAGCTTATAAAATATCAAAAGTTACAATTGGTTGAGTTTCTGGAATTATTTCAACATAAAACTCCTTGAAAGTCAACATCTACACAGTCTTCAGTCATCAGATCACCTTCTGGAGAAAATATCTCATTTTTTTCAGTAAAACAGTTCCTTCCATAGAACCAAATTAAAATACACACAAATTCAATGCTGTTTGAGTTTTTGAATTTAAAAAGGTTTACTAATATCTTGAAAGTCGACATTATTATACAGTTTTTAATCATCATCTTCAGGTGAAAAAATTTCATTTTCTTCCAGCCAAGCGGCTCCTTCTCTTGAGGTAACTGCTCCAGCATAAATAAATGGAATGGATATCACTATTACTTTTAAAAGTCCAAAACGTTCTGCATCCGGCTTAGTAGGAACAGCACCAGTTTCTGTTGTGAGTTGCATTGACCGCATTGGAATCACCCTTGATGTGGAGTGAGAGAGGAGATTTAATGACTGAGGCTTACGAAACACATTGGTTATAGTTCTTGTTGCCATAGTGATATCTGTTAAATAAAACAATGGAATGAGTAACATTCACAGGAAAAAAATTGAATTCTCAAGTCTTCAAAAATACGAATTGTATGGGAAATGTTCCCATTTGATGGGAAAAATATGGGTAAATTTGAATCCAATATTGGGGTTTGTAGCATTTTCCACAATGATAAAATAAACCCATTATGGGAATCTCAATTTTTTCTTGTGTTTTGGATGTGCTAAATACTAGATAGATAGAAAGTTTATTGTAAAATACCATAATGATTACAGCCTTGAGGCTGAATTGTGTGATTTACAAATTAACACTACAATTTTTGTTAAGCTAAAGCAAAATTTATTGTCCTTGGACAGGGCTGACTAGTTGTTCTTTTAACCCTGGTATGTCCCAGTGATATGCCACCCTTGAGCTCCTCTTGTTGGATTATAGAATACCTAGCGACTTGTTATCATACTAAAAGAATCTATTTTTATTTGTTGTTTTTTAAGAGCATCGCTACTGGAATTCTCATAAGGCTAGGTATTCTATAAATGCTCCCAGCTCCTCACTAAAGCCTGGTTTCCATATAATCGAGAACAATTGAGAACTGTTGTAAGAGACCGAAAAAAAAATTGATTATAGGGAAACCAACGTTTTTTTTATCCTACGACGGTTGTCGATCCATACATGATCACAATCAAAATCGCGCCAAAAGGTCGTAAGATCAAAAAACTTTGGTTCCTCTAAAACAATTTTTTTAATCGTTTGCAACTGTTCTCTGTTGTTTGTGATTATGAAAACCAGGCTTAACACTGAGTTAGTTGGGGAGTCAATTTAACCGCCAACAATGGTGACCCGGTGTAAACTAGTCTCCTTTGCAGTCGTTTTTTAGTGTTGAGCTAGCATAGGAAGCCCTCCACTAAAAACAGCTGTAAATCGAACTAGATGTAAACCATTATGAAGTAAACGAAATTTTTTTACAGCAAAACCAGTAGCAAGAATGCCTGATATCCCTGATCTGGCTTTTAACGTTGATATTGACTTGTAGACTATGAAATTATTTCTTGCACTGCAATGCAGTTAAATGTAATTTGCCCCTACCACTTTTAATAGCAATTTAGTAATAAACATTTTGCAAGGTTGAGCTCTAATCTATCTCTATTCTTCTAATCAGCAAAGAGAGATATCTAAAGATCTCACCATTCAATTAAAAAACCACAACAATGCATTCCAGAAAAACAATAGATTTCATTATTATGCAAATCAATTATTATTACTGGGTCAACGTTAAACAACGCAGCCTCATTCAGTGTTTATCAAGCAGTTTGGCTATCTCTTATTAATCTAACTCTTTCAGAAAATATTTCTGAATCGTCCCACACACCTTGTCGCAAGCGCTCTAAAACGTGTTTTAGAATGTCCTACGACTCACGACTTGTCGTATACTACATACAAATCGCACGCGACAAATCGTACCGTGTAAATCAGCCCTTGGAGCGCGTGTTTACATCCGAGTAAAAGATGCATTTCTGTCGAGGTCTAACTTATCGAAATAAAATAAAACTAGTAACAATTTTCAACAAATTACAATTAACATTCAATAGCAATTCTAGATCTTATCGAACAACTTTGCTTCAAATATCAGCTTTGAAATCTCGAAGGCTTGTTGCTGTCGCGAAACAAACAACAAAATATTGTTTTCAATTGTTGAGACAGACCTGCAAAAACCGAAGTAGTTTGATTGCAAAAAAAGATATGACAATCATCACTTATACATTTTCAAAGGCAATAATACACATTTTTAATACTTACATGAAAGAAAACGATAATGTACGTGCTAGGCGATGGTCTGCGAGTAAAAATAGATGCTTGTTTCAAAATGGCTGCCACTGTGTATGCGACGAAATAAAAACATGAGGGTGGGGAGGGAGGGTGAGGCTTCAGATAACTATGCCTGCCAGGCAAAAGACGAGGTAATTCCACATTGAATTTCACGAGAAAAAAAATCGCACGAATCGCGAAGCGCTCGTTTTTTGTGTGAAATTTAATGTGGAATTCACGAGTCAGGAAATTGTTCTTGAATCCCATCAGATATCGCAATCGAAACTTTTTTCTAGCGTGAAATGAAAAGCGTACGGGCTACCTGTGTAACGCCCGTTGTTAATTTCTTTCGGACAAGCATAGCGAAGTCAACAGCGTCATAGAGAAAACTGTGTGAGAAAAGCGACTAGAACACAATCAAATATTTGCTGCTGAAGCAAGAAAAATGCCTTGTTGTAAAACTACAGATACGTGGGTCAAAAATCTTCGTACAACCCCAAATGGAGAAGAATTCAAGCAATATGCTGTTCAAGTCACTCGTGACATTAGCTGCTGTGCAGAAAAATACCACATCTTTGTCAATGGCGCCGAAATTGATCATCATACATTGTCCTACAATCCTTGCAGTCCTTTGTGCTGTAGTGGAGGAGTTTATGAGTGGGAACAAGATGGGCACAGCTTCATGTTGATGTACAATTCTCTCTCCTTCACTCGTGCTTGGGGTGGATTCAGGTTGTTCATAGATGGCCGAGATGCAAACACAGATCGCGACATCAATTCTTACTGGCGACGAAGAGGCTTGCAAATCATCTTCATGGGAGTATGTTTTCTTCTTGTTGGCATTGTGTTGTCGTTGGTGTTCCGTTATGCTTTGGAGCAGGTTAATGGCGGGCCATATTTCGTTGGATATGGTTTAGTTTGCACTGGCGTTGTTTACATTATCATGGGGATGATTCCTTGCATAAGAAAATATCCCGAGCCTCGTTACAGCAATTTCACCAATGTGTCTTATTCGGGACAAACGTCAAATGTAGTTTAAACAGCAGATAAACAAAGCAACTATTAAAAACAATCTGTCAATCAGCTGGACTGCACCTCGACTGGACATTTGCACACTTCCATGAAAATATATAAGGTCGTCGCTAGAAAAACTTTTTATTGTACATTTCACAGGCACGCATTTTTATAACTATGTGTGTCATACTTTTTAACGAGAATATCAAGATAAAAAAATCCAGTACAACTAGCAATTTTATCTCCTTAAAGAAAATAAAGTGTGAATTGTATAAATACTAGTAAATAAAAAGAATGAAACGCAAATTCCTTCGATTGTATTTTTTTCTGTTGGAGCCTGCGGTCACTCTGACCAGTGAAATCTACATTTGTCACGTGATACTAGATCGCAAAAAGCGCGCACATTCTAAACATCTTTCAGTTTTCTTCAAAACGTTTTGTATTTTTCTCTAAGTAAAGCGAGCAAAATGGCTAGCAAAGAACGTGAAAAGCTTCCTATACCAAGCATGAGTGTGGAGGATGTAGTTGGACTTGTTGAATCTTTCGGAAATAAGACGAAATTGACGGAAGAGGATCTCAAACGTCCTCAGGTAAAAAAACGGTCATCTTCAAATCCCAAAACACGACTAACAATCAGAATTTCACCAGATTTTTTATTGTTTTTGTAGTTTAAAACTCTTAAAAACTGGTATTTGAATTCAATCCTATTGGATCAGCTAGGTATAGCACAAGAAAGACTTCTTCAGGTAAGGAAAATCAGTGTAGTTAATTTTCTCGAAGTATAATCAGCCAAATTTAATGGCAAATAAAAGTTGTTGTGTTTGACGGTCCAAACTGTTTAATAGCTTTTTGCAATTAAAATACTTTTTAAAAACGATACAATGAATCAATATATTTTATGTTTATTTGATATGATCCATACATGTGCTGATTTGTTATTTGATATTAAATAATTATTATTGGACAAAGCAATCTTTATCTTAGCCTCTAACACAGAGCTTTTTAGGCTCATCACAAAAATTCACTCGCTCAGAATTTTTGTGATGAGCCTAAAGCCCGATTTACACGGCAGGATTTGTCGTATATGACTTGTAGTATGCCACTAGTCATGAGGTTCAAAATGTTCTAAAACTAGTCTTAGGACATTCTAAAACATGTTTTAGAGCACGGACGACTAGTTTTAGAAATTATGACTAGTCGTATGCTACAAATCGCCTGTGTTAGAGGCTATCTTTACAGCAAAAACCGTTTGAGCGTTTAATGTAAACGTTTGGATCGTTTGTTTGGACGTTGTTTTACTCAATTAAATGTCGTGTTTCCAAGGAGATCAGACATTGTTTTACTCGTAAACCAATGAAAAGTCTCTTGTGATGGCTCCGCCCCTAGAAACGTTTGACATCCCACATAACAACGGAAGATTTAAACTGTCTAAAGAAACCATCAAAATGTTCTCATTAAACGCTCAAACGGTTTTTGCTGTATTTGAGACACTAACAAATCACAATATTTTGTGGAAGCGGAGTTTAATCTAATCTATACATTATGTGTGGGAGTTCTGTACTGAGGATTTAAAAAAGCAAACGGCAATCAGGCTGTTTTAATCCCCATACAGATCAGACACAAATATTGTATATTACTTATCAAATGCCTAGATTAATGCTGCTATTTTAGATTTGAAATTGAAATTAGATGTAGTTTGGCTGAGATATTTCAAACCAAACATGCAAATCAGGATGAATTCTGTTTTGATCAATATTTACAAATGCCTTCACAGGAATGATCCTGCCCATGTTGTTCTAAATCATGATTAATTAATTTTTTTAAATTATTTTGCTAACCACATATTTTTTTCAACTGGAAATCAAGAACAAAACGATGTTGAATCGGCAACTTAAGCCAACTTGTCTGATTAAATAAAACTGAAATGCTAGTGTGACAATTGTAACCAAAGCAAATCCTGGAGAGAGGAGGGGGGGGGGGGGGATTTGATCAAGAGCTAGACATTTTCAGCAAAATTCCCTGCAAATTATCACAAATGCCCCACCCCAGACGTAATGTAGTGAAAAAGGAGACAAATAATATGTAAAATGTTTAAGCAGAAAGCCAATCAAAGCACCTGAAAAAATAATACTGTAAATAAATAAATAAATAAATAAATAAATCAATCAATCAATCAATCAATCAATCAATCAATCAATCAATCAATCAATCAATCAATCAATCAATCAATCAATGAATAAATAAATAAATAAATAAATAAATAAATAAACAAACAAATATTAAAAAAGGTAAAAAAAGAATTTAATGATAAATTTATTTATTTGTTCATTTTTTATTCTTGTATTTTAATTAACCCTTTCACCAAACCATCCTGGTTTTCCAGGATTAATATTTAATAAATTTTTCTGGATTACCAGTAATAATTTTCATTTTAGTATCCATTTTATTCAGTTTTTTTTAATATTTAGTGTTATTTGATGAATCTTTTTTCAGCCTCACTTCAGCTCAATAACAACACTAGAGCATCCAGAACTACATGAGGAAAGTGCCAGTTTGTTAATGTTCACTCTGACTTTGTAAGTATGACTACTGTCTACATAACTGTCAGAAAATCAAATAAAAATATCTGTATTCCCCTCCTGAGTACAATAGTGTTGAAACATGAGGGTGTTATTCAGTGTGAGGGATGGACCATTAAATATTTGATGGGGGGGAGGGGGTTGGACAAGTACCGAAAAAAAATCAAGCAAATACAAAGAAGAAATATTGTGCACAGCAGATGTGTCAAAAAATACTGTGCAAGGAGGAAAAAATTATCCTGCACAACCATCATATGTAAAAAAAATATCCTGGAAAAAAATTGCCCAACACTTGAAAAGGATGTTTGTTAAAAACTATTAAAAAAGCAAAGTGTTCATGCCATGCATGGTTAGAGAATATTCAGTAAGGAATCACTGTCTACACGCCGGATAGACCTGGGAATGACAACATTTGAGAAAGTAACATTGCTTAAATGTTGTCGTTTCTCAAACATTCCTCTGCAAGAGATTATCTCATTGGTAAGTCAATATAAACAGGCACAACCTCATTTATGTTCTAGAAACTTTAGGTTGCTCAAGCGTTGTTACCAGGTCTCTTCATGTACACACAGGGATCCTGTGTTGATTATTCTCTAATGGCGTAGGTGTCCTCACTTGAATAACTGAGAACTTATAATAATGCAAATTGTTTTTTTACTTGGCCTATTCTTTACAGCACAAGAACAAAACAATTAATACTGGTAGTTATATTCATTTGTCACTTTAATTGATAACATGTTACTGCTGTTGTAGGCAACGATTCATGTTTGCCTGCGGAGTTGAAGACTTCACAATAAGTGATTTGCTGACACCAAGTATGTATTTGAATGATTTTTTTTTTATGAGGGGGTGGTGCCAGATCTCATAATTAAACTCATTTAAGGTATCAGGGGACCCTAATGACCACTGTTCGCTTTTCTTCGTATAGGGCGCAAAATATGCAACCGATTTCTATGATTTATATATCATCTGAAAGCTGAATAGTTGATGAAAACAACTATGTAAGAAAATATTGACAATTTTTCAATTTTTTTTAGTAAGTGGTGAAAATATAAATTTATACTCCGTTTTTTCAAAAAGTCACAGTACAGCAGAAATTTATCCGATCAAAACACACTTATTGTAGTCGTAAAGACGAAAGATTGAACTAAAAAACCGTGTCTCCGATTTTTGAGTTATGCCCTCGTTGCGAAGATATCTGTTTCTACAGTTAAAAATTGCATTTTTTGACGATTTTTATACAAATCACTCAATATCTCTTGAACGAGGCAAAAAATCAAAAATCGGAGACACGGTTTTTTAGTTCAATCTTTCGTCTTTACGACTACAATAAATGTGTTTTGATCGGATAAATTTCTGCTGTACTGTGACTTTTTGAAAAAACGGAGTATAAATTTATATTTTCACCACTTACTAAAAAAAATTGAAAAATTGTCAATATTTTCTTACATAGTTGTTTTCATCAACTATTCAGCTTTCAGATGATATATAAATCATAGAAATCGGTTGCATATTTTGCGCCCTATACGAAGAAAAGCGAACAGTGGTCATTAGGGTCCCCTGATACCTTAATCATGATATTCATCATTTTCACTGTACTCTTTGAATAAACTTGTAATCGTGAACATAAATAGTAAAACGTAATGTTGAGACTCATCAAAATTTGCCCAGTCTCATGACTGTACACAGTAATATTTGACCCTCCCTCCCCCACCCTCGATCAATGTTGTTATTCGTGAGAAAGAAAAACTTTCACAGAACACATCATGATTGCTTTTTTTTTTGTGGGGGAGCTCATTGAAAGACCATCAAAGTGATGTATTGCAGCAAACATACTCAAGAAATGTCAAAATGCACTAAGAGTCTCAACATTTATATCCAAGATTGTAGCTATTTAAATTACATAATTCAACTAGTGCAACACAAAGAAGTAATAAATATATGAAATATCTAAATTGATAAAAGTAGTACACTGGTGCCCCTCTATTTTGGACAGTACTGAGACTATAAACAAAATATCCAGGTTTGGATGGGATCCCTGTGCATTTTATTACAAGAGATATTATAATAATAAAAAAGGTATTTGGGACCGGACATTAATATTGTATATTACTTATCAAATGTTTAGATTAACGCTGCTATTTTAGATTTACAATTTTGAAATTACACTGTATTTGTACAGAGATGCCTTCAAGGTAGTGGTTTTGCATTGTTCCAGTATTGTTCTAGATCAAGCATTATTATTAATGAATTTGATAAATCTTTTGGTAGTGAGTGTGAGTGGATCTCAGTTATTAAATAAATAAGCTTCTTAAAGCTGCTTAAAAAATTCTATAATAAAATCTCACATTGTTTCACTGTTTCAGATCCTAAACGAGCACTTCACAATATAAGGTAAGCCCCTCCATTATAGTGACTGTATCTAATATTATTGTTTTTTCTTTTCTTCATGAAAAACATTGCCTGATTTCATGCTGTAAGGCCTGGGGCAAATTTCCCATACATTCAAAAGAGTCAAGCTTAATATAATCACAATATTTGGCATTGGTAGAATAAGATTTGAATGAGATACAAACCATGCAAGAGTATATGGGAGAATGACAAGTTTCATAGTTACATTTCTTTCAGGGGTTGTGTAGCTAGTTATCTTTTTTTTTTCTTTTTTCTTTTTTTTTTTGTGCATTTCCTACATCTCACATAAATAATATTAAATATGTGTAATTAATATTTGATTTCTTTTTTTCACTGTGAGATGTTAAATAAAACAGTCTTGAATGTTGTCAGAATATATTTCTTTCAACCACTATTTAATATTTGGGATTTCATAAAATACAATAAAATTAAATAACAATTGATATAATAATGTAAGGTCCCATTTTAGAAGGAAATGTATGGGAATTAAAAGCCCTGATTTTTAAGTACATTTTCTTTCAACCAACATCAAACTTTGGGATTTCATAAAATACAATAAAATAATAATAATATATAAGGTACGATTACTAAAATTGATGTGCAGTATTTTATCATTTTCAGTGCTGTCCTGAATTTTATTAAATTCAAAAACTTTCAAAAAGAGCCTTATGACAAGATGTTAGAAGAAATGGTTAGTATGTTATAAACACTTTGAGCATAATCAAAACCATGTATGTTGGGTATCCTGTGTCATTTGCTCAAAAGTGGACTGAGATGTGGCTTTACGTTTAAAGTGATTTTGATAAGTCAGACATACAGCTATTTGTAAAGAGGTTGTCCAGTTGAAATACTGATTTAGAACATAACAATGTCATTTACATATCTCAAGTTTTTGATTGCTTAGAAAGACCTTGAATTGTGTGCTAAAATTTAGCATGAACCCTGATCCACTGGTAAAAAAGGCAATTAAAAAAAATCCATGGAAATGAGTTTCTAATTAAAGTGTGTTAACATCTTTTGTCATGCAGGAATCCTTTGAGGAGAAAATGAATCAATCCCTGGAGAGGAATGCTGCTATGAGACAAAGAATTGACAAATTAAGGTAGAACCTTTGATCCTTTATACACATCACACCAGCAATACTCTGATATTAATACTCATGGTTTGGTTTGAGGTCAAGTTCACAAGCGCAAAGCATGCATGAACTGTTTTGCTTAATTGACAGAGTTAATATTGTGTCAAAAGAAACTACCAACCAAGATGAAATCAAACACTTTGAAAAATTGCAATATTTTAAAGTAAAAAGAAGGCCTCTTATTTAATGTTAGCAATAAATGAATTCAGACAAACCTGAGAAGGCAATGTGCTCATTTTACTTCCATCTGCCCCCCATTTCTATCAATGCTCATTCTTATGCTTATTTAATATTAGCTATTGCAAATTTTTCATTACAAATTTAGGAAAGCAGTATGGTTAGTTGACGTGTGTCTACACTAAGTTTCAAAATTGTTGGGACATTGTCATTTTTTTCGACACCATTTCGTTCTCTCACACTTTTTTTCTTTTTCACTCTACAATATCCCGGTTAATGCCCCCTCCCCCTAAACAATGTTGTATGCGGTTTCATTTCACATCTAATTCATCATCGATATCACCAACATTGTGACAGGGGAGGGGGGAGGCGCCTGGAAAATACTCAACAAAAAAATGTGGTTTAAAACAACGAATGTCCCAACCAATTTTGAATCTTAGTGTCTGGGATGGAAAACCAACAAAATCTTAGTAAATAAGCAGCACAAAAGAATGAAATTGTTCTAAGATTTAAACGACAATGGAAAAGGTGTGATTCAATTGTTGTATTTAAGAAATCTAACAAATTCGAGAGAAAAAAAGCGAAAAAAAATTTCTTTGAATGGCACATACAAATTAACTGCGAAATCACGCGCGTTAATTTTCAGCAGTGAAATTGAGAAATCATGATTTTGCGGCATGCTGAACTGTTTAAAATGCGAATTGCTGTAAACAAGAAATGTCAATGAGCACTCAAAACAAAAAGCATCAATTATGTATAGTTATCGAGAAATAAATCACTGCTCTTTTAAAAAATTTAACGGTGTAAAGACCATGTACACATATGTACAGTACAACAATAGGATCATATCAAGCTGTGAGTAAACAACATTACTAGGGGTGTAAATCGTCTATGTTACAAATGTATTTGGTGTCATATGACCATCGACCGTCACAGCAGTACAGTTTACCACATTTTACCAGTGATTCACGTCGAAATTCTTTAAAAGTATTGATGCTCTTTAAACCTAATACACCCCTTGATATGTAATACATATCGATCTTTCAGTTCGCAAATTTGTAAAACATTTGAGTGGATACCAGCTGAGAACTCACATTTTACCATCCTAGCATAGAATATAAACATTGATAGACTTCTAATCTTTTAGATAAACGCTTTACCGGGTAAGATGTCGCACACTTCACTAGGCTATTGCTATAATTTCGGTGTCAATCAAAGCCTTGTTGATAGTTAAGTCCAGTCTTGGATTCGGCTATAAAGTTTATAGACACAACTATTACAACTGTTTTACATTATGTCAAGTATGTTTTTGAAGTCTTTGCTTGTACAAGGAAAAACTACAATGAAAAAATCAATTGGCACGATTGTATACAAATGAAATTTGTATCACAGAGTCACTTTGATAATCTGAAGCGTGCGAGTCGCGAAGCGACGAGAGTTTTCCCGAGCATTAATGCCTATGTTGCTCATTTTCAACGATCAATTGTAGGTTAATGAAATCTTATAGGATCCAAAATACAATTCTGTGATCGTTGATGATTTAACACAACAATTTAACCGATTGCAAGGGTCATTTGTTGGACACAAGGCAAGTGATTTCATCAGAATAAAATACAATTTTCTCCAAACTGAATTCAATTTTAGCACCGTCGATGCTATAGGACACACGTCATGCTTATATCAAAGTAAATGTTTTTTTAACAACCTCTAACAATTGCAAATACATGTAGCGACAAATACGCTGGAATTGAGTACAAAACTATTGTTCTTGTTGCATTCTGCTAAAAGAAAATCATTTGTTTGCTTTTCTATTAAAATCGCCGCACAATGTTTTGTAGAAAAATCTATTTGTACTGAAAATTGTAGCTACTTCACCACCGGTAAAAACAATGTTTTCGCAGTATTTATAGTGAAAATACTTATATTGGTATTTTTTGAACATCACTGCCCAGATTCATTATAACAAAACCCACCATTGACGGTTATGAGGCAAACTAAGATTTTTGAGATCGATACTGGTGTATTTGCGTGTGGTTTTTCTTGTTTTTGCTATTGTATTGTATTGTCAAAAAATAGGATTTTTATGAATAATTTTTTTTTTGCCCTTACAGATTTTTTCGAATCTTTCTCACAAAATGTGTTTCAATTAAATACACATTGTGATAATATCCCAGTTGGATAGCATGCGCATTATTTTAGTTACAGCTGGATTATCATCTCAGACACTAAGTTTCAAAATTGTTGGGACACTGTCATTTTTTTTCGACACCATTTCGTTCTCTCACACTTTTTTCCTTTTTTGCTCTACAATATCCCGGTTAATGCCCCCACCCCCTAAACAATGTTGTATGAGGTTTCATTTCATACCAAATTCATCATCGATATTACCAACATTGTGACAGGGGAGGGGGGAGGCGCCTGGAAAATACTCAACAAAAAAATGTGGTTTAAAACAACGAATGTCCCAACCAATTTTGAATCTTAGTGTAGTCTCCTCGATGGCTGGTGCAAGTGCACAGCTTGATCCACCTAGATGTACTAAGTGGAACGTGCTACACTTTTTTCCTAGTCTGAGCAGGGTATACCATACACGTCAACTAGTGTAGTATGCATATGATAGGGTTTTGATTCAAATCTTTTTTTCATCAATGCAGAGTTCAAAGAGCGGAAGAGGAGGCTCAAGCAGAACAGGTAGGGTAAATAATACTCTGAGATAAACACAAGTCAGACATAAAACGAACTCGTTAGGGGCCCTTAGTCTAAAGGATATTTTAGAATCTTGATGGAAGTACTCTTTGGTAAACAATTGAGTAGAAAATTAATTGTTACAACAGACAAAGTTATGTTGCCATCACTGCAATATTGTCAGGTCAAATGGATAGTAAATTAATATGCTAAAAATTTAAGTGTGAAAAATCCATTTGACCTGACAAATGTTGCTGTGATGGCAACAAAACATTGTCTGTTACAATTAGTTTTCATTTTAAAAGTCATTGTTTTTGATTTGTTTTGTTTTAAAAATTTAGAATAATTATTATTTATAGTACAGAAACTATGATTATTTATTTGATATGTGGGTAAAGGCATAGCCTAAGGGATGATCTTTGAAAAAATGGGGAAAATCAATAATGTAATTGTAATGTTGTGATGGAAGGTACAACAGTTTTGGGAATGTTTTTTCATTGATATTTTTTTGTTTTTTTTGTTTTTTAATTCAGGCAAGAAAAAGTAATAAGATGGTGGATGTATCCCCAGATTGAATTTTCCCTGCACCTGAAAATAAACATTAAGTTAATCTTGATAGAATTTATATAAATAATACAAATAATTATTACAATGTTGTTGCCCATAGATAAGTGGAAATGTAGAAAAGCTTGAGACAGAAATCAGAGAACTGAATAGAGATCAGGTAAAGTGTTTTGTCAATCATGAGTACATTGTATGTACAGGGCATCTGAAAAAGTGTGGTGATTTTTGCCCAAACGGTCGATTTTTACCCAAAAGACTCAGGAAAACAGCCGCTATGTTTGCTCTATGGAGTCTTTGCAGGCTTATGCGAATAAATGAAGTTGAGCACAATCTTTTGCATTCATGTTTGATTGTAGGTGACCAGCCTTTTCATTTTTCTTCTTTAAAAAGTTATCACTTGATTTGTGTTAGGTAAATCCTTAAGATAATTATCCAATTAAATCAAATTCCTGCCAATTTAGAAGCAACATGAAAAATCTCTGAAAAAATGCCATTTTTCCATGTTTAATTATTTGGATACTGCAATAAATACACTTGTTTGTTTGTTTGCTTGTTTGTTTGTTTGCTTGTTTGTTTGTTTGTTTGTTTGTTTGTTTGTTTTCTTTTTCCATTCTTTTTCCAGTGATTGTCCCTCAACCTGCCCTTCACAGGGAAAAAGTTGAATTCCTAATTTTCCAAAGATGGGAATTGCCTTGGAAATGTTCACATTTAGTGGGGAAATATTTATTTAGTAAATTTGAGCCCTATGCTGGTCCATCAGTGGGTTTGGTATCACTTTCTCAATGATAATCCAAAATAAACCCAATGTGAGAAGCACTTGAGCCGGGGTGTGATTGTACACTAGGTTGAATGTTAAATGTTAAATATTAATTATTTACACTCATTTTAGGCAGCAGAATCCAAGAAATACCAACAACTTAAAACTACCAATGCTGAACAATCAACTAAAAAGGTATTGTGTATTTCCATGAATCAAATTAAAAATCAACTCATTGTATGCAACAATGTGTGAAATTACTAATCAAATGAATATGCTGGTTGTTATTCTGAGCATCCATCTCAAGAATAACCACTAATATGTGGATAAGTTGTGTGAAATATATGTGTTTGTTTATATGTTTATTCCAACAAATTATCTGTTTTATTGTAACAAAAGCATGTGTAACTCCACTTTCTGGAGGGGAGTATTTAAAAAAAAGTTAAAGTCAACTTTCACTTATAGTGAAATAAGTAGAGACGCAAGCAGTGAAGGAGGCAGAACGGAAGTTTTTCTTCAACATTGTTCTCCTTTTCTCTCTTGTTTTTTACACATGCATGTTTTTACTTCTCTAGTATGTCCTTCTCTGTCCCCGCTTATTTCACTTGTTGTTAAAATGAACCTTAGTCAACATTATTTTGTATCGACTATAAAACGTTAAACTAACTAACTATCAAACTTTTAACTATAAACTTTATCTTTGTTATTTAAGTAACAATACGCGTAAAAACTAGTGGGGTTTCTATTGTTCTGCGGCAAAAAAACGTCCCCACGTAGAAATTCTTTAATTTTCACTATATTGATGTATTTAGCTAAGGGTTACACATTTCTTAAGTAAAATCTACAAAATGCTGTTTACAAGACAGTGTTTCTTTTGTGTTTAATGGTTTTGTCCAATCAGAATTGCTCAAAACAATGGCTAGGAGACGCTTGCTTTTCATAGTGAGTCCCACGGTAAAATTTTCTCATAGAAAAACATAAGATCGCTTTAATAAAACTGAAATGTGATTTTGAATAAAATATAAGAAAAATATCCCAAAAGTTTGAAAAAAGGCCAATTTTCTTGTTTTAGCCAATCAGATCAAGCATTTAAACAATACACAATTAACACCTTTATGCATTCCATTGCCGTTTGCTGCACTAGTTCTTACTCGGAACGTTACTTAATATTATCAAAGACAATAACTTATTAATTATATTGATACTGTGAAATGATTGAACATGATTGCTCTATTTTATTATCATTGGATAATTATTTCAATCGAATATCATTGCTCTACAGGCTGAGTATAAAGTGGCTCTAGCAGGACAGAAGGAGCATTGTGAAAATCTAAAGTCCAAGATTGTGCAGTCACCTGATCGTTTCAAAGCGGTAAGTAATCATAGTAAAGACAGCTACTAAGGCAGTGCTCAGTAGGGGACAGTTGCACAAAGCCTGAATGAAGTACAGATTTAAAGGACATATTCTATGCAATGATTACAAGAAAAATCACTATTCACTAGTAAATAACTTTATGGCAGGCTTCTTGCAAGGAGGTGGTAAAAGTGTCAGCATTGTGGTGGGACAGGTGAAAGGAATCCAACAAAAATTGACAACAAAATATCATTATGTTTTTAACTTAAATAATGGCATAATATCAACATTCCAGTCAACAAAACATGTCTAAAAAAATATAAATTTAGCCTTGACTGTAAGATTATTAAGTAATTTATTACTACATAGACCATGAAATATGTTTTTTTTTTCGTAAATCTTTAGATTTATAATCATGTCTAAATGACAACCTCACCATATTATATCGAGATGAAACCTCATTACAGAACTTGTTGTTGTTGTTGTTCAGGAAATAACCAGACTTAGCAATCACCTGGATAATGTTAAAAGCAGTAAAGATGAGAAAGCAAAGAGGCTAACTGAACTGGACAATCTACGAGACAGACGGCTTAGGTGCAATGAGGTAATAATACAAAATATATTCCATAAGAGGGTGAGATCTGTATTCATTGAGGATTGACAGTGAGCTGTAAGTGAGCTATTTTAAACCTAACACAGTTTGGACACAAATGTTGTATATCAACAAATGTCTAGATTAATGTAGCCTCCGTTGCAGACGTCTTATGTGGTTCACTGAAAAAAAAGCTCTCACACCAAGCTTTTCTTTCTGCGAACCACAAAAGAGATCTGCAATGGAGGCAAAGATTAATGCTGCTTTTTTAGATTTAAAATTTTGAAATTAATGTGATTTGGTCAAGATATTTCAAGTTAAACCTGATGCAAATCAGGACCAATTCTGTATCAGTATTTACAGATGCCTTCATGGTAGTGATTTTGCATTGTTCCTTTATAAAATGAGTGATTGTTCTAGATCATGCATTATTAATTTAATATTAATTAATTATTAATTAATTCATATTATTTAATATTAATTGATAAATTGTAACAATTATACCTATTACTCAGTTGTTGAGAGTCATGTCGAAGCCTCTTGCACCAGAGTGGTGATAGTTTGGAAACACACTGTCTCGCCTTTTTGGTTGTCCAGGATTCCTATGAGTCACAGAAATACTGGAAAGTCATGGAATTTTGATTTCCAGACCTGTTTACAGTCATGGAAAGTCATTGAAAACATTGTTTTTCTCTTTTTATTTACTGCAATGCAATGAATGCCTGACACAATTCATTTCCATGATTCTTGTAGAATATGACAAATGCCCTAAAGCTCTTGAAAGCCGTTGGTACAGACATTGAAAGGCAAAGGTATATATATTATTCCACATATGCAGTAAAACATGACTGTGTAAAAGTCTGCTTTTTCTGAAGTCATGCAATAGAAATAATTATATATATTTATAGATTTTAAGGTATTTCTTCATTTCCACAAATCAAAGTCAATCCTGGGCAATTTGCATTTACTTATGGCATCATTTTACTACAAATGCCAGGTTTCCTGACAGTGGAGATTATTAATAATAAAAACAATTTGTACTAATAATTATTGATAGTTATAAGATTGATAATTATTGATTTTGTAATAATTAATATGATATTATGTATAAAATATATATACATTATTTCTTCATCTCCTCCACCTATGTTGCTTTTATATGTTATTTATTTATAACACTTCAATGACTCACAATGTTGATTTTTGAACATGGAGGGAAACCAGCGAACCTCAGAAAAACCATTGTGGCATCTTAACGAGAGAAATAATACATAACACAAACATGGAAAACAATAAATTTATTATTATTAACAATTATTATTTTGAACCTGGACCACATTGTTTAGGGCCAGTGTTTTCACTACTAAGCTACCCATCCTAATGAACTTAGAAATACAAGTACCTTAAAGTTGAATGTATAATTTGCTTTCTCCAGTGAACTAGCAATCCAACTAGAAGAAAGACAAGATAAATGCAGAGCTCAGAATGAAGCACTGAAGGACATAGCTCTCAAGATACAGGTAGGGACTCAAATGATGAATAGTTTTTATTATGATCATTTTATATTTTGATTTTTTAATGAATTAGTAGTTATTTTATTTAATTTAAAATAAATTAAAGTCAGAATGAACGGAATGATTATCATCACTATTAGGGCATTTTTTTTTATTTGTGACCCAAGTAGAATCAGCTGAGCAAGAGCGGAGCAAAGCATTATCAATATCCAAATTAAAAATTTATAAATTTCAAAGTTACTGTAAAAAAAAACATTTTTGATGTTTTGCAGTAGGCCGAAATGGTACCATTAGCCGTACCATTATCCCAAGCTGCCTGTTAATTTTCAAGAGGGCAGTTTGCTATTTGGCCTAGTTGTATGTTGATGACTGAATGACTGACTATTTAGATTTACTGATTGATTGCTTGATCTAAAGTTTGATTGATCTGTTGTTTGATCTGTTTTATGGGTTATTTATTAGCATTGCAAAAGACAGTCAGCAGCTAAACAAGACAAAGCTTTACGCTCCAGGAGACAGCATGAGAAGAAGATTGCAGTCTTACAGGAGCAATGCAATGAACTGAAAAGGTATATCATTTCAAGTAAATTGTTGTACGTAGGTTTCATATTTAGTAACAAATCTTTGTTTCGACTACGTAGAAATTACATAATATCCGAGCTTTCGGAGAATATCCTCCATTGTCAGGGTTTGAAAAATAATAAATTGATTAATTTAATTTAATTAATTTAATTGATTTATTATTTTTCAAACCCTGACGATGGAGGATATTCTCCGAAAGCTCGGATATTATGTAATTTCTACGTAGTCGAAACAAAGATTTGTTACTAGGTATATCATTGTTATCCCATTCATCATGATCATAATAGTCGAACCCCTCAGAAGCCAGTTGTACAAAGCATGGATAAAGTTGTCCACTCCATAGGATTTCTTTAGAATTTATCCACTGGATAGGGATTTATCCTGTGGATAGCACTATTCAGGCTTCGTGCAACCGACCCCAGGGTTTGTGCCACTCCTTGAAACCCTTAAAAAGCCCTGGATAAAAAAAAGTCATTTTTGTTTTCAAGATTTTAAAGTTCACTTGAAAAGCCCTTGAATATAAATAGAAATAATGCAAAAAAAAACTTCAGTCTGAAAAACTCCTTGAATTTAATGGAGACAAATTTTAATTTCAAACTACTGGATAACAAAAAACTGTTGTTGTCAGGTTGTTAGTAATCATAGTTATGGTGAAATAGTACTCCTTGGAAATCACAATTTTGTGCTTGAAAAGCCCTTGAAATTTATGTTTATAAACCCTGATTCATAGACAGTGAAGGCTTTCATAAATGTCATATGAGCCAAAATCATGGTTGGGCATAAAAATGTTCTTTTCATTTGCTGGGAAAAGAAGATTGTTTAGTAACTGCAATATAAAGGCTAGAGTATGTTGCACTGGCAAGTCAATCACATAAGTTTGGTTAATTGCATCCATTGCCAATAACATTTGTGTTGCGGGTGTCCACGTACTGTATATCTTCATTCATTCATTTTCGCTGCGAATGGAACCCTGACCTTATAGTTCTTGGTATAAAGCTGAATTTTCAAATATCAGTGATTACTGTAGGCTCATTCTCCAGCCGTTGGGGGCTCATGCGCCCATGATATTCTTTCCTAGGATTGCTGATGCACTCAAACATTTTCATTTGTCAAGACATTGTATATTCCATGGAGACTGGATGCAAATATTGTATATTACTGATGAAACTCCCAACATTTACAAGTGTTCTATGAAAGAGAATTGAAAATATCTTCATTTGAATTTAAAAAAATAAATTAAGGTTCAACTTTATGTAAATCAGAACAAATCTGTATCTGATGTACAGATGCCTTCATGGGTTGTGATTTCCATTGTTTTTGCCTTATTATTGACTAGAGTTTTTTTAGTTATTATTAAATAAATTACAACTAGAAAAATATATGTCATAGTGTTCTAAAAGTTTAAACTGTATTAACTTTGTAGAGATGAAGCCAGCTATATGGAGAAGAATGTAGGTGTGTCAATGGAGAAATGTAAAGATATTGACAGAAAGATGCAAGACATTGTACACATGGTAATAGAAGTAGCAACTTCACGGCTTTGCACACACTTGAACTGAGCTCTTGCTGGTCAAGTTGATCATTCAGATTTTTTAAAATTTTACTCTGACTGACTTATTATGATAATTAATGGCGCATATGGGCTATACACATGGAATATGTGCCTTATAAGTATTAAATTATTATTATATTAAATTATGATTATTAATAAGACGCTTCAACCATACTATCATCTTCATCAGTCTTTTCAGCAAAACAAGATCATAGTGATCATAGTATGGTCAAAATGTCTTATTAATTATCAGAATAAGTCAGAGGCAAAAAAAAATTTTGATTTTTTTTTCACCAAAGACACCAAGAAATACTATTTGCTTATGTTTTTAATTGCCTTAACTTTACTAATAATATTAAAAGAGGGCTGATTTTGTACATTTTTAATCAAGAAATGCAAATGTCATGAATGCCATGCATCTACAGAAAGCTGATTTTTCTAATGCCCTGTTTGTTTGCTTGCTTGCTTGCTTGCTTGCTTGCTTGCTTGCTTGCTTGCTTGCTTGCTTGCTTGCTTGCTTGCTTGCTTGCTTGCTTGCTTGCTTGCTTGCTTGCTTGCTTGCTTGCTTGCTTGCTTGCTTGCTTGCTTGCTTGCTTGCTTGCTTGCTTGCTTGCTTGCTTGCTTGCTTGCTTGCTTGCTTGCTTGCTTGCTTGCTTGCTTGCTTGCTTGCTTGCTTGCTTGCTTGCTTGCTTGCTTGCTTGCTTGCTTGCTTGCTTGCTTGCTTGCTTGCTTGCTTGCTTGCTTGCTTGCTTGCTTGCTTGCTTGCTTGCTTGCTTGCTTGCTTGCTTGCTTGCTTGCTTGCTTGCTTGCTTGCTTGCTTGCTTGCTTGCTTGCTTGCTTGCTTGTTTGCTTGTTTGTTTGTTTTCAGTTGATTTGATTTTGTCCATGTCATATACCAGTAATTCTAATGATTTAGTATTTTGTTATCTCCAGATGGAAGAGAAAGAAAATGATGCCAATAAGGAGATTTCTAGTCTACGAGAATCATACTCAAAATTACTAGAACAGGTCAGTGGCATTTACCAGAAACAACCACAAACTCATACTTCAAAACCCCAAAACCTCATGATTAAGAAAATAATAATATTATATTAAAATTGGACATGAGCATATTCATATGGAGTATGCGCATTTTATTAAGCAATATTGTGGACACCAATGCTTCTAGTTGTTTAGCATAACTTTTCCTTTTCTTTTTGTTGTATTCAGTTTTCATGTACTAGTATTTAGATTAAATATAATTTATAGATTTGAGCTCCCACGATAAGCCTAATAAAGGTTTTTGGGGGCAAATGTTAAACACAAATATGTTTAAATAGAAAATAATTATATGATGAATTGAATCAAATTACAAATATTACATTGTGATGACTTCAACTGAAACAACCTTGAGATTTTTCACAAATCTACAGAAATTGAAAACTCAAACACATGATTTCATTGATATTCTATTTCATTTTAACTATAATTATATCAATTGCCGTCAAGCACTATGACGTCATGGCTTGTTTAGATGAATAAAAATGCACCTAGTTCTGGCAAAATATTTTTCCTTTAATACATTTGGCATTGTACTTATACTTATAATTTGTTCCAATATTATAAGTGAACTTTTACCCTATTTTTCATTGATTTTAAGATGTTGAATCCCCTCTTTTGCCCATGATTCTTTGCAATAAAACAATAGATTTGTTTACATGTGACGTCATAGTGCTTGTGGCTAATTTGAATTTGCTAACGGCCGTAAGCAAGATTGGAGCAAGTGCAAATTTTAATACAACTGAAATAACTTTGTAATTGTCTGTTCTCGATTTCTGATTGGCTAACAATCCCAAGGTGGCATTGTTTGAAGTTGTCGGTTTATCTCCAGTGTAATATAATTTATGCTTCACAAGTGAGGTCACAATAGTGAGTCGTTTTTAAAGACAATACTCCTTTTGTTTCTCTGTTATTGTGACCTCACTTGTGAGCATAAATGTATGGAGATAAGCCAAGTCGTGGCACTAACTAATTTTTGATTTGATGATTTCAAAATGTGATTATAACTGATAATAAACTATAACTTATAATTTACTTGACAGGTCAACATATACCATCAAGGACTAAATGAGGGTTGGAGTGACTTGGCAAATGTCCTCTCCTGAATACTGATCAGCAACAGATTCCTTTCAAGAAAACTCCACTTACAACTCTCAGTATGCATATGCAATCTTGGGGTTCCTGTGTCTAGAAAATAATAAAGGAGGCTTGGAAAGAGCAACTTCTACTGAAACCTTAGTTTAGCATGTCCTATTTTTATCACACACTGCAGGGCTGTCAACTCTCCCGGATAACCCGGGAGTCTCCAGATTTTGGGACAAATCTCCCGGTCTCAAGATTTCAGTGCCAAATCTCCCGGGTAAATGCGAAAAATCGATTTTCCTGTTTATTTAACGTGATTTCCTCTTTATAGAAGGTAAATATACGCTGGAATCTGTAGATTATGAATAGAAAGATGCGTAGAACGTTTTTTTTTTTTTTTTTTTTTTTTTTTTTTGCTTCGGAAAATTCCAATGGGAAAACAAAATGGCGGACATCATGGCGACCTCAAGATCAGAAACGGCCGGGGGTTGACAGCCCTGACACTGACTCATAAGAATCGCAGTGGAGAACTATTTTAGGAAACTAGAGATAATTTCACTAACTAAAGTATATTCAGTTGTGGAGTTATCTTCAATGATTGACTATTTTACTTGTATATATTACATTGTCTATCAAATGCTTAAAAAAGTGTAGCTTGATCAAAATTGAGTTATTAACATTAAAAAAATCTTTTTTGATTATGATGGAAAATGTTTGAGTAAATTTGCATAATAAATCCTTCAACGAATTCACAGGAAAAAGTACTAATTAAAACCCAGAGACATTATTTCAGTTACTTTTTTATCTGAAGAAATTAAAGAAAAAAGAAAATGTGTCATAAAATGAATTGCAAAGTGTTTTTAGACTTTGTGAAATGCGCTACATAACAACATTCACATTACATTACATTTGTTAGAGTACAGGTGGTACCGTTTCCTACTCAATACGCAAACTCTTTCGAAAATGTGAAACTAAAACGGAACCCCCTTTTGAAAAATCCTGGATTTGCCACTGTGGTGAGCTAAGGTGCTCTCAGTTTGAACTTTTCTCCTAACACTTTATATGTGCAAAGAATATAAAGCTACTGGAAAGTTTTCAAACATTGAAAGTTTCATGAAGAAGTCACAGCAGGTCTTTTTTATTAAAATTGATCTCCCTGCCCCTCCCTCATAAAAGTCAAAAAAGGAACAAAAAAGTAGTTTAATTTGCAACTGAAGGGAATATTATACTCCCACTAACATCCCTGTGTAATGTTAGGGACGGCAGAGCCAGTGGGACTGGGGAGGGGGGGCTGGAACCCCCAATTTTCTGAGATTGATTAATAATATTTTAATTTTTTTTGCAAAAGGGGGGAGGGTAATTGCATACGTCACTTGTGTCACACAATGTT
This sequence comes from Diadumene lineata, assembly GCA_918843875.1. Lineage (NCBI taxonomy): Eukaryota > Metazoa > Cnidaria > Anthozoa > Actiniaria > Diadumenidae > Diadumene > Diadumene lineata. The sequence goes on along the minus strand of OU974083.1, from coordinate 6,932,538 downwards.
AAATTTTATCGTTGCGTCACACAAGTGAGTATACTGAGGGAGACTATGAGGGAGGGTGGATATTAGCTTACAGTGTTTTTGGAAATGTTTGTATATAATAATAATACTTGGTTTTCTCAGGAAAGAAGAGGGGACATTGGGATTATTGCTGTGATGTCTCAAGAACTGAACGAAGAGAAAAGCAAAAAATACAGAACAAATGTGAAATGTATACTGAAATTGAGAAATAAAATATGAATAAGAAATTATTAAAAATGCTATATCCATAAATGTATACCGAAATTATTCACATATTTTGAAATCTTTTAATTTTTCGATTCTCGGCTATTTACTTTTTAATTAGATTTTTTACAATTCTTGAGTGCAATCATTTCAACCCACCCGATCAAAAGAAAAATGTCAAGAACGTAGCAACCACCCACAATGCATTGCAAATGACTTTGAAAAAGAGCGCGTCGAAACAAAATGGCGGAGGAGGGTAAGTGGAAATAACATAAACTTTTCGCTTTCTTTTTGTGTCATGTAATTCTTTTTGTACCCATTTCATATATTATTTACATTAAAAAATATTTAAAAAAACATAATTTTAAAGTGTTTTAGCTTTTGAATTATTTTTAACCAGGTAAAGTGAGCTAAAAAGTAAGATTTACAAGATTTGTACTTTGAGTTTTGGTTGCAAGAACTTGACCTTGCACATTGTTATCCTTGATTTAAAAGATCAGAAACGATGGAATTACATTTCGAAGTGCACCTTTTATTCAAAGGGTTTGTGTTTTCAATGTTTAGACGGCGTTTTGTGTGTACACTACACTTAAATAATTAGTTTAGACGAATATTTTTACTATTGTGAGTGAACTAAAATGACTGCAGTGCAGGTCGAAAAGACTCCAAGTTTATCTTGAGGAATTATGTTATTTCTTTCGATTTTATAGATCTTTTTTCGATACACAATGAAATGATATCGGTTTTGTAAAATTTGTTAATGTCTTGCCAGGAAAGGTGCCTAAAAAATGATTTGCAATGAAAGTTAAAAGTTGTTGTATTTGTGTGGACTAGACGTTTGAAATGCATAAATTGAAGGGTTTTAGTTTATAGAAGTTTGATTGTATTTATTTGAAAAGTATGAATTACTTTATTACTGTATCTACTTCAAATAGTGTTAAAACAACCATGATTTTAACCGAGACAAAGAAAGTTAAAATGAATCTGTTTATTATTATTATTAATATTATTGCAATAATAATAATTTGACATTTATAGAGCGCACATTCCACATGTATATTGCTCATATGTGCATGTATATACTGCAGTGTATTGTTCTGCTAATTGTTAATGTTCTTTGCATATTTGTAGAGAGTTCAGCAGAGGCCCTAGTCAGTCTGAAGGGTGAGTTGATATGTATTACTGATTCTCAACTGATAGAGTGCACGCACTAAAAGTTTGCAACATAAATACCACTAAATAGTGCTATTCTATGCTAATTCTATTGTTTTCTTTTGTTTGATTAGTGCTATTTACTACTAAATAGTGACAACTGTTGCACACATTTAGTCTTTGCACTTTAATGTTTTAATAGTTCTAAAATATATGATAATAATTTATTTCTTTAAAGTGCATTCCATTCACATCTCAATGTTCTTTGCAATAAAAAAACAATTTGTTTGAACCAAAAAAAAAAAACACATAAAAATTAATAATGAAATCAGTGCACAATTTATGGAAGAGTGCATCACTTATATCTCACAAATAGGATTTAACTGCTTGTAAATTAGGTAAAATACACATGTCAGTATTGTCACCATCACACTTTGCATTGTCTAATTTACTTTGGCCACATAAACTGTTTCTCGAGAAACACAGACGCAGTCCAATCTAGTATTTTTAATAGTTTTTATCTCTTCCTGATAATGTTTAACTTAATATTACATAACAAATAGTAGCTATTTAATAACTATATGTCACTAGCAATCAACCAGAACGCAATACCCAGACACAAGAAATAGTAATGTTCTGTTTGAGTGATATTGACAAATAGTCACTATATAGCACCTATAATTTGTTAGTATTTAGTTTGTTTTTGATTTTCCTGTGTTTGCTCTATATTTCAATCTAGTTTTGTTTTTGTAGGCATTGGCTCTCAATCCTCTCCATTCAGCTCGCCATCCAAGCGTGCAGTCTCAGTAAGTGATAATTGTCAGTGGTCAATGAAAGAAATAATACACTTTTAGTAATTACTACTTTAGTAGAGTGCAAATACTAAATGTGTACAACAGTTGTCATTATTTAGTAGTAAACAGCACTAATTAAACAAAAGAAAACAATAGAATTAGCATAGAATAGCACTATTTAGTGGTATTTATGTTGCACACTTTTAGTGTGTGCACTCTAATACTTCATCTCATACTGCATGCGTACTTATATGTATTGTGAAGATTAATAATATTATTGTTAAATTAAATAATGTAGTCAAACATGGAAAAAGTGAAGATTATCATGATTGTCATTTTATTTATTGTTTTTATAGGCAAGGGCTAAAAGAAGACGGCAGCAAGAAGAGTATATTGAAGATGAATATCAAGAGGAGTTATTCCAAGATGAGGTATCTAGACTGAAATGGTTATTCAACTTATACAATTATACAGAAAAATAAATATTGTCCTGAGATCCTCATACCCTGTATTGCAGACCACATTTTCTTTCATTAATACATTCTATGAATCTGTACAAAAGAGCATGTTCTAGACCACTGTGAATTGTAATCTGTAACAGCTAACCGGGGGTCGGTTGTACAAAAACTGTATATTAATAAGTTATTGACTGCATAGACTTTATTTAAATGTATTCGCTTGATAGGGATTTATCTTTTGAATGACCCTATCCACGCTTTGTACAACCTGACTTGGATGTAATAATAAAAATTACCTTTTTTTATTTATTTAATAAACCTTTTTTATTTAAATGATTATTTTCAATGGGTGCTCTCTTTTTAATCGTCAGGATTCAACAGGTTCTAAATCAAGGTGAGCATAGTAATAGTAATTTTAATATTTTTACAGTGCAACTTACAATAAATACTTTATAAATACTATATGATTAAATATTTTATGCTAATTAGTGTTATTTATTGCTAAATAGTGACATTTAGTGTTTGCACTCTATGTAAAAATATGAAATTATATATTTTTTTTTTGTGATGCAACATCCATGGAGTAGACTAATTGAATTTAAATTGAATTTATTTGCTCAATATTGTTATTATATTAAAATTAATTTGTCTGTTAAATTAGTAAATAAATAGACTTTCTAATTAAAACTAATGACTCAAATGTGGTTGAAGGAAATAGAAAAGAAATGGTTGCCTAAATGGCTGGATTTGTAGTTATAATACTGTTGTGGACTAGTTGTCTGCATTTGGATGGTGCAATTATCCAGGAATATCTTTTTTCAACAAATTTATGGTTATAGATTATACTCATCTATAATCCCATCCTATAATATGAGTGAGTGTCCTAGGACCGGTGGTATGGAGTATGTATAAAGTTATCCACTCCATAGGATTGATTTAGAATTTATCCGTTATTTAGGGGTTTATCTGTTGGATAGCACTATTTACGCTTCGTATAACTGGCCATGGGATAGTGATTTAAAATCTGCCTTGAGTACAATCATTTGTGCTATCATTTAATAATCGCTTTTTTTTATATTTTTGTGTGTTTTTCATTATTTTATCAAGGTTTTCAAGATCACCTACTCTGGTATGTAAAGCATTCCACACTTATTTTTGTTATTGATTGTACCATGATAATTGTAATCGATACTTGACCATCTGTACTTACAATCCACTAACTGTTAAATTATAATGTTTTATTGCAATTACAGGGTGGAGCAAATGGTACCGATAGCAGAAAAGATGCAAAGGTATTTTCATTGCATGTGGAGAGAAAAATAAATGAGTTAAATAAAAATTTGTCGTTGTGCCGGGTTCTTCTGAAATTGTCTGATCACTAATACTGTTGGTTATAGATGGCATTTGCAAGACTTCAAAACCTTCTAAAACTACCCAAAGCTGCTAAATGGTGTTATTTTGAATGGTTTTACTCAAGTATTGACAAGTAAGCTACACGCACATGAAACATTTTTTTTATTTATATTTGTTTAGTTTTTTTGCGTATTTATTTGTTTATTTATTTGTATGACTGTTTATTTAATTATGTAACTTTTTATTTGTTTGTCTATTAATTTAATGAATATTTCTTCATTATTTTGTTTGCTTGTTTGTTTATCTATTTGATGAACTTTATTTATTTATTTATTTATTTATGTATTTATGTATTTATTTATGTATTTATTTATTTATTTATTTATTTATTTATTTATTTATTTATTTATTTATTTATTTATTTATTTATTTATTTATGTATAATTATGTATTTATTTATGTATTTATTTATTTATTTATTTATTTATGTATTTATTTATTTATGTATTTATGTATTTATGTATTTATTTATTTATTTATTTATTTATTTATTTATTTATTTATTTATTTATTTATTTATTTATTTATTTATTTATTTATTTATGTATTTATTTATGTATTTATTTATTTATGTATTTATTTATTTACAGGGTTCTTTTTGAGGGTGATAATGATTTCTGTGTTTGTCTAAAAGAGTCTTTCCCTAACCTGAAGGTATGCACTGGTCCATTCATCTCACAGACTATAGATTGAATTTTTAAATCTTAATAATGTCAGACTAGCTAAGAGAGGCCACTGTTAGATAGGTACATCATTTGACCATTATTGGGATTGAAGAAAAATGTTAGTGGAATTTCAACACAAGTAGTGCAAAAATATGGAAAGGCAGGTTCTTTTATCATGATCATTTACAGCCAAATTATTGTGAAACACAACCTGCTATTTCAAATCGATAATGACTGGATCAATGTAAAAATGCTTTGAAAACTGTGATGTTTTTGATGTTAGTCCTTCATCATTTCAAATCATTGTTTTGAAATTTTAGTCTTTTCTGGACCATCATTTAGATTAACTGGGCAGATTTGAACTGCCAGTTCTTCATACAAAAAAAAAAATGATGAACAGTCCAGAAAAGCTTGATTCGAAACAAAGAAATGAAACATCATTCTACAGGTTCCAGTGCAACACATATATATATATGATGGTAAAGTTAAAAAAATTTGAATTCATAAATAAAAAAATAAAAATTATTTACTAGCTTGAAGACTGCGAAATCATTCTTTCCTTTTGACAATAAATCGAAATCCATCATGACAAATGTTAAAAATTATTCAATACATTGATTTTATTGCTCAATTATGGTTCATTAATAGCCACACTATGCACTTATCTTGTCAGGTTAAAAAAATGACAAGAGTTGAATGGAGAGAAATTAGAAGGTTGATGGGAAAACCAAGAAGGTATGCAATCCACTGTAAACAAATTCCACTTTTTTTTCTGTGCTGTTCAGTGGGGTATCTAGAGTGATGTGACAGTGACCCCCACACCCTCCTCTCCCCATCCAAAGCCAAGGAATTAAAAAAAAAAATTGTGGACTATGATGATTGTATTTATTTTGTCTCAACATCATCATTCAATGATGAGTGTTTAGAATAGGGGACTGGGCAACTTGTAAGAATTTGATTAATCTATTTTAATTGTTTTAAATTTTTGTATTTATCTAGTAAATAAAGATGTTGTTGTTCTTCTTCTTCTTCTTTTTGGTGAGATGATCAGATAGCTCTCAATGCAGTGAGAGCAAAAGATTAATTAGACGTTTTCTGCCATCAATACTCACAACAATGTTACTTCTTATTTTAGGTGCTCTTTGGCTTTCTTTCATGAAGAAAGAGAATCATTAAACGAAAAAAGAAGGAAAATAAGACTTTTGCAACAGAAAAAGGCAAGTGTGTGTCTGTGATCTGTTGGAAGTTGAATGGTTGCCAACTTTGCTTTAATTTTTCTTTTGTGTTTCTTTTTTCTACAGCCCCTCTTACTGTTAGGACACTCAAACTGTGAATAGTTTGTACTTTTTAACACTTTTTTAACATGCATCCTCAGTGCATTTGAGTTCAGTTCTACTTTTTTATAGGATTTGAAGCAGTAAAAAGCTCAGAAAACAAAAAGCTAAATAAAGACAAGTGTTCATGGTTCAAGTGTCCTCACTGTAATGGTAAATGTTCAGTGGCTAACCACCAAAGAACATTGCCCACTCATTGACATTTTATTTTTTATTTTTGTAAAAGCAGCTCAAATGAGTCACATGACACCTTTGTGCTAATATCTAATCATTTTTGACACTCAAATATATGTTTTTGGTGAGAGCTATCAAAACTTTCTGCATCACTTCCTCTGACTAGTACAGCAATGTCATCAGCTTATGTTTTTCCTGTCTTTCTAAAGGTTTCAGAATTGAGCAAGTTTAAAGATTTACCAGAAGAAGTCCCTTTACCACTTGTTATTGGAACAAAAGTTACTGGTATGTTATGGACAACCCCTCCATCCTCATAACAGTTGTATGTGGAAGATATGATTATCCAACTTCAATACACCTTTTAGCCTCTGATAAATTGCACTTTTACTCACACTCACCTTCCATTGCCATGTGCTCTCCAAACTTCCCACTAGGGATCATGGTCTTCTACACAAGCCCATTCTCTTCACAACATTGTGTGATATCTTTATCATGCCGTTTTCCCTCTTGACTGCTAAACAGCTTTGGGCACTTCAAAGAAGTGCACTTGAAGTCAATCGCACTTCAAGTTTGTCACCTTCTTGATTCATGCTGTTTGTATAAGTGCATATCAACTTAACTTGTTGTGGCTCTTGTCTCTGAAGTCTCTTCTAATGCTAAAGGTCATTGCTTTAAAATGTTTGTCAATAGTTGTGACTAATATTTCCATGTCATGGTTTTTCAACAGCAAGATTGCGAGATCCACAAGATGGGTTATTTACAGGTCAAATAGACGCAGTAGACACACTGAACTGTTCATATCGTGTAACATTTGACAGACCAGGTATGAGACATAAACCTTATGGTTGGTCATGTGTTTTAGTGGTTAACACATCGGACGAGAATACCGAAAAATAAATTAAAATTGAATCCTGCCAAGAGCATAATTTTATGATTTTTTCTCTTACTTTTTTTTTTTAATTATTTCATGTACTGAAGGCATTAATATTCATAAGTATAATTATCATTATCATTATAATATAATATATAATTATAATAATAATTATTATTAATAATTATTAGTAATTATTAATTACTTCTGTTTTTGATAGGTCTGGGCACACATTCCATTCCTGACACAGAAATACTGGTAAGGCTCCATTTTATATTGTGCAGTCACTGTGTGTACAGGCTTGGGAAAGGGGGTACCGATCACGGATCACAGCATTAAAGAAAAGCATTTCACGAATTGTGAACTTTCACACTTATTTTTTATTTATTATTTTTTTTTTTTTTGCTTTTCACAAATCACTGAATAAATATAGGTCAAATCACAGATCACGGAAAACCCGAAAACCCCTTCCCCAGCCTGTGTGTACCATCCTATGCTTTAGTGATAAATTAATTTAATTTTCTCTCGGGCAAGCAAGACCGTATGCAATTTGGTCACAGAGTACAAAACTAATTTTGGCATACAGAGCAACAAACAAGCCTTAATGGAGGATACATTGCAACCCAATGTAGATGTTAGACGTTAAATTTAGATACAAATAAATGGTTGGTGAAGCATGTCTAAATTAAAATGTGTCATGCTTTTTCTAATTTAAATTAATTATAGGTGTTAATTGTTTTTTCAAATTTAATTTTTATTTTTATTTGCTCATCAAATCACTGAGAAAATTTCTCTTCTAAATTAAAATGATTACCTGGTTGTATGATGCATGTTTTATTGCAAATGTCTTTTAAAAACAAGATCATTCTGTGAAATGGTTGTTCAGATTGTAAATAATGTACAACATTGACATGATGTTAATTTTAATCAAGCTAATAAAAAATGTTTGTTGCTAGAGCGAGGAAGTACATGAAACAATGCCTTTATCTTCATTTTTACTAAAAGAAAGACCAAGAACAGCAGTGTTCCCACCAACCTACACACCACCTAGGTAAGGACGTAATAAAGATATCATGATAATTTGCGCTTGTTTGTAGTAAAATAGCATACACATAATAGCCCTGAAATGTGATGATGTTTTACCCCCGTCTCTATACTATAATAGTTTTTAAAATCCTTTCATAAAAAAAAGCAATGTGAAAAGGATTCTGGTCTAGACACGGGGGTAAAACGTCATCACGCTTCAGGCTTATTGTTGGTGTCCTAAACCAGTAACTGTCCTATTACTGATTTGGCTGGGCTTTGTATATATCCAACTGGTTTGTCTCCTAGACTGTTGAGATTCTTAATAACATTCTGTTTCAATTTATTGATATTTAAGTATCTGATTTGTTTCCTCAATTACAGGCTGGGGAAGGGGTTTTCTGTGATCCATGATTCTACTCATATTTATGCCGTGATTTGTGAAAAGCAGAAAAAAATATGCAGTGATTCTAAGTGTGAAAGTTTGTGATTCGTGAAATGCTTTTCTTCAATGCTGTGATCAGACTTTGAAATTAACAAAAAAATCATCTGTGATCCATGATCGGTACCCCACCTCCCCAGCCTACAATTAGCCTTCCGTCGGCTTCCTGGAAAAATAGCATACAGACTCCCGCTCATATTGTATATAATTACTTCATATCAAATTTCTAGATTAAAACTGGTTTTCTACACTCAGTTGCAAAATTAGTTGGGACTCTACACATAATTTAGAAGTAAAATGCTCAGTATTGTTCTCAAACTCTAACCCTTCCCCCCTCCACAATGTTGGTAGTCTCGATGACGATTAACATGTCACAACAACCCCAATGCAACATTGATTTGAGGGAGGGGGGATTTGAAACGGGTGAAAACGTTGTATAGAAAAACAAAGGTCGGAGTAGTTTCGAAAGGAAACGGAAAAACATGTCAATGTCCCAACAATTTTGCAACTGAGTGTAGATTTAAAAATTCTGAAATTAAATGTAATTTGGCTGAAATGTTACAAGCCAAACCTTATGCAAATCAGGATGAATTATTTATCAGGATTTACAGATGCCTTCACGGTAGTGATTTTGTAATGTTCTGGGTTCATGAATTATTTATGAATTTTATAAAAATTATATTGGTGTGAGTCTTTGTCTATGGGGATCCTGTTAGATAATACTGAATATCTGTTTTTGTATTCTAGTGGTCTAAGTCTCCAGGGCAGTCCTAGCATGGTAAGCTGTTTATGTTTTATTAGGTTTATGAAATGAAAACCGTTAGCAGCATTTAAATTGTCAAGTTGCTTACCTGATTTTAAAGGTATTCAAGGTTAGGCTTGAATGCTTTACAATTTCAAATGCCACAAAGAATGTTAAATAAATATTGTTTTTGGATTACAAACAATATTTAAATGAACTATGCACGTCTGCTAGCTTCTCGTATTTTTCTCAATTTTATTAATTGTTTTTGTTTGACAGCTCAATGATCCTTTATTGGGGGCTTCACCAGCAAGGTAAACTTCATTCATTTGTATAATTTATTTGTGTTACATGACGATAACTCTGCACACCAGATACTTGGTAGAGAATTGTCCCAGGTGGGTACTTCCTTCAGATCTGGTGTTCTGCTGGGATCCTGTAGGGGTTACCCTGTTTATGACAAAAAATACCTAACTTCCATACCCTGTTTATGATAAATGATTGAATTGTACAGCTGTGCTAAACATATATCACAAATATTCAAGTCATTTATTAAAGTTAACAATTTCCTTCTGCCGATTACCAGCATGCAAAATAATTCCTCTCATTTCTTGGGCCCTGAGTATGACAGTAAATTTGGATCAAATTGAAAATAGAGTAGAATTCGATACCCTGTTCATGACACCAAGGTCGAAAAACCATACCCTGTTCAGCGGATCATCCCCGTATAGTCGATATAGGGTAGTACCCCCTCCCCCGGGAGAATTGTCAGTAACTAATGCACTTGCATATTAATTGGCATTCTCTACTTTACGTACACTACCATCTTCATCTCACATGCTTTCCTGTCTGTATTTTGTAGGCTCAAACTTCAAGAAGCATTAAACCAACAAGGACAAGGTATCACAATTATGTTCAATTTTTGATCAATTTTTGACATAGAAATGCCAGTTCCTTTTAATATGCCTATTCTACATTGGCCAAAATTACAAATTACTTCATTGTGTATTTGAAGGGTTGTATTTGAAAAGGGCTTTGCCTTTTGTCATGATAACTAGTTGTATCATTCTATTAAAAACTGCTGATTACTGAGTTTTGCAGCCAAATTCATTGTACCATCTGATGACTCCCAGTTTCAAAATCTTGTTTTGATTTGGTCTTTTCTCAACCATCAAATCATTTTTAGGGGTGGAGTTTATTTTAAATCAACCATAATGGAACGTGTTGTAGCCAACACTGCCCTATCAATTGATTGATGGTTCAGAAAAGTCCAAAATAAAAAAAAGTTTTGGAATGCAAGTTTGTGATACAACAAATTTGGCTGTAAAATCAATTGCGCTTGCAAACTGTATACAGAATTTGAAGCATTCTTACCACTGCTACATATGGAGAGTTGTTTTTGTAGCATCTCATATTGTAGCCCTAGTTTTTAATAGAGAAAAGATTCAAAATCTCTGTTTTATTGTAGCAGTAGCAAAATCATATGTTTTCCCACACATTTTTCCTGATATAGAATTTGTCCTGATTTGCATCAGGTTTTGCTTTGATTCAAGAAATATCGTAGCAGCAGCAAAACTATTATGTGAACCACACATGCGAAAATGTCTCTTTGACAGTATTATATTTTATTATTAAATAAATACAACTTATTTTCTCATTTTTACAGGGGGTACTCTAGGTGGTTTTCCTGTGAGATTTTTAATTCTTGTGGTAGGTTACTTAATTAATAATTGTAAAAATAATTATAACATCAACAATAAACCGAGTTTGCAGTCTTCACAGATTCAGGATTGGAGGTCCACTCTTTAAACCTAACAGATTTCTAATTTAAAAATCAAAGGTTACGATAAAAGTCTCAAAGGTCTCCATTTGAAAAGGGCTCCATTGAGACCCTTGGATTTCCCTGGAGCTGCCATCTCTATGAATTTCTTCTTTCATGAAAAACTCATGAAAAAATTATGAAAATAGTAATTTTTTCATGGGTCGATATAGCAGAATTTGAAACATTTCAAGGTGTGAGACAAAGTCATGAATTCATGGAACATGAAAAATATATTGTGAATGTTTACAAGTCTGTTGTTGAATAATGTCGCATTGATATGAGGTCAAATTCAGTAGTCATAATCAGTATTCAGTAGTCATAATCAGTATTCAGTAGTCATAATCAGTATTCAGTCATATTCAGTAGTCATATTCAGTATTCAGTCATATTCAGTATTCAGTCATATTCAGTATTCAGTCATATTCAGTATTCAGTCATATTCAGTATTCAGTCATATTCAGTATTCAGTCATATTCAGTAGTTACATTGATTTCATAATTATCTGGGTTTGTGTTTTCAGACAAGGTTGTCCAAAATTCTATTGGTAAAGAAAGAATGTATTGAGAAACTTAAAGATATGAATACACAAGCAGAAAAAATGGTTTGTACATGGAACACACTGGCAGTGATATAAATACAATATAATTATTCATTTCAGTGTTTTGTCAAATATACTAGAATAATCGGTTTAAAATGGATTTATACCAACAAAGTGTAGCCAAATTTGGCAATGGCAGATGGTCTCATAATTTAAGCAAGTTCACCAATTGTGGTTGTTGTGTAAAACTCAACCATCCATCTATGTATAAATCAATTAATCATGCCTTTATTCACTGGGGAGAATTTATTCTCTACATGTCTGTCATCTTTGATTTGATGATTGTCTAAATCACTGATAAACCTGCGCTCTCATGCTGCTCACCTATAATTTCACACCTAGCAGAGGAGGATGCCAAGGGGTGGGGGGGGGCTTTGGAACCAGTCCCCCCTGATTTATTTTTATCTTAGATAATTCTTTTTGATTGATAATCAGTAATCTTTTTGTTAGTGCCCTCCCTTCCGCATCATTTTTTGAGAAGTGCCCCCCCCCCCCCCCCCCTTCAAAATTTCCGCATCATTTTTTGATTAGTCCTCCAGGAGCGCAGTACAAAGTACAAAGACATAAAACAAAAGGCTTCCTAACCATTCTTTCTATTAACTATGTTTTTATATTTTATTCCATGCAACAACAGAAGTCATATCAAGATCCAATAGATAAAGATTTTCAAAGAAGATATGCCAGTGTAGTTCTGGAGCTGGATAGACTGAATAAGGTATTGCAAGAATCAATTAAGAATTCCTTTTTGGTTGGGGGCTCATTAGTGTTCTGCCTGTCATTGGCCAAGGAACAATAACAACAATTCTGAAATATTTCTGTCTGACCACATTTTTGTATTTGCACTGCATAGTTCAAAATAGCAGCCTGCCAATGGCCAAATGATAGGTCACCTTGAATATTTGGGAGTCCAAAATGATCTTGGAAAACCAGAAAATATATAAAGTAGCAGGTGAAAATTCCATTTGTCAAAAACCAAAACTTTGGCAGTCCAATTTTTATTTACTTTTCTGTGCACTGCACTGTAATATTAGTAGTGTCACTATTATGGAGGAGATTGACGTATGAATGTGTTCATTTGCAGGATCTGAATGATTACTTGAATGGGGTACAAGATTACTGTCAAGAGGTAAGACATGTAACTGCACAATTACACATCTAATGAGACACTTATAACACAACTATTGTATTAGAATACCACTCAAGTTGATTTTAGTAACAATATGCATAAGAACTAGGGAGGTTTCTATTTTTCTAAAATCTGTCCTAACGAAGAAAATTAGGATAAAACAAATACATATAATATTATATACCAATCTTTACACTGATAGATGTTATAGTGCAACAGGGCATTTAGGCAGCCAGTGTATCTAACAAGTCAATGTATTCATTTGTAGCCCCAGACCATGGCATACCCTAGACCAGACTATAAGTGTAACATAAACTGTGATGTCATAGCGCAATAGGGAAATTAGGCAGCCAGTGTATCTAACAAGTCAATGTATTCATTTGTAGCTTGCCCCAGACCATGGCATGCATACCCTAGACCAGACTATAAGTGTCAAGAAAAAATGTGACGAAGAAGCTCTAGATTTAGTACAAGAACAGAACTGTAAACTGGGAAGGTAAAAGAGTGATTCTGATACTGGTATTAAAGACTGGTGATGTGTTGATGATTAGTCGTGATGATGCTGAGTATGTTAATCAATGATGAATGGGGTGTTGATGGTGGTGTTGATGGTGAATATAATTATCTAGATGATAAGGGTGGTGGTGATGGTGATGATGATGGTGATAAAGGTGATAATAGTAATGATGTTTATGAACTAAGCTGTTAATGATGTTGATCATGGTGATGGTGGTGATGGTGATGTTGATCATGATGGTGTTGGTGGTGATGGTTATGGTGATTGTGGGGATAATGGTGATGTTGGTATTGAAGATGTTGATGATGACGATAATGATGTGGATGTTGATAATGATAATGGTGTTGATACTGATTTGTGGTGATGATGCTGAGTATGTTAATGATGACTGGGGTGATGATGGTGGTGTTGATAGTGATGGTGATGGTGACGTGGTAGTGGTGGTACTGAAGATGATGCTCATAATAATGATATTGAATGTAATGATGATGATGGTGCTGATTTTAATGCTATTGGTAGTGGTGGTACTGAAGATGATGCTCATAATAATGATATTGAATGTAATGATCATGATGGTGCTGATTTTAATGCTATTGGTAGTGGTGGTACTGAAGATGATTATGATGATGATGTTAATGATAATTGATGATAACAGTGGTGATGAACGTTCAATTGCTAAATTACTGATTAGTAGTTTAAACATAACTTTCTGTGTTTAATACCCTGATCAAAACATGCAAGTTGTTGAGAGAACAAACAAGGAGCGTAGGAAAACACACTGAGCGGAATAATAGCCCTGAAGTGTGATGACCTTTTACTACTGTCTCTATACCATGATAATAGTTTTTTAAATCCTTTCATATTCAAATGTTATATTCCCTGGAGAATACAGGAACAATAGTGATAATTAGTGAACAAAAGCGATGTGAAAAGGATTCTGGTCTAGACATGGGAGTAAAACGTCATCACGCTTCAGTCTTATTGTTGTGTGCATAGCATAGTGGTGAAAGTGATCGTTAAACATTTCTGTCTTTTATAGCCTGTCAGTCAAAAACCAATCAACACTAAAAGTCATCAACAAACTTACCTCAGTACTTTTACAAATCAAGGTAGGTATTGTTACTCAATTCAGACCAAAACCATGACGTGCAGTTTGACAATAATTTTATTTGGATATTTGACAGAAGTTAGAAATATTGCTTTTCGCTACTTTGTTGTATATAATTGAGAAAGTTTAATCAAAATGCTACAGTAGCTGCAAGCTCAACTCATTTAGCAGCTATGATAACATTCATTTATTCATTCATTTGCTCATTCATTCATCCATCCATTTGTTCATTCACTCATTCATTCAACTATATATTATAATTCATCAACAGTCTATCGTCGCCTGCAGTACAGCCATTCACCCATGTCTTTAGCGGACCAGATGATAACTATTGCAATACCACAACACTGGAGCCCAATCCAACCAATTCATTCATTCATTCATCCATTTGTTCATCCATTCATTAACCTATTCATTCATTGGTTGCAGTCATTAGCAGAGAATGAACTGAATACATTTGAGTTCAAATCACTATCTGATGCTGTGGAAGAAATCAAGAACTCTATAGACCCAAGCAACATGAGGTAAACATTACTATTAGTAGTCTGATTAACTTTCATAATATTCATTCCATTATCATTGTCTAATAGGCCAGAAGCGTGGTCAACGTTTTAGAATTCTTCTTTATTCATTAGACCACAGGTAGTCCAAGCTAGATGTTTGTGACCATTTGTAGCAGTAGAACAAAATAAATAAAATATGATAAAAACTAAAGTCTGTACTTGTGTATTGTTATTTTCTTTGCATTCCTATTGAAGTTCAGGTAATTTGAAGCAATATTTAGGGAATTATTGAATATCCCCCCACGTCATAAATATTGCTTCAAATTCATGCCTGAAATTCAATAGGAAGACAAAGAAAATAACAATACACAAGTACGGACTTAACTTTTTATAATATTTTATTTATTTTGTTCTACTGCTATAAACAGTCACAGACATCTAGCTTGGGCTACCTGTGATTAGACCCAAGTATAATGAGGTAATCATAACTGTTAGAAGGCTAACTTCATAATATTCATAGAGTAAAAACAATAAATGTGTGCAATAATAACTTTTTTTAAGCCACTGATTAATTTGTTTTGCCTTTTTCAGTTGCTTTCAGAATCATGTTGAAATTCACGTGGCCCACATTCAGTCAGGGTTAAGTCAAATGGGAAATTTACATGCATTTTCCTCTTGAAGCCTTCTTATTCTATTCTTACTTACTGAGGATAACTTGTTACCATTTGGATCCTCAAGGGGAATGGGATGTAGCCTGAGTACCGGGATTCTTGGGGATATGAGGAGACCTGGGAAGGAGCCAAGCAGAAGCTCCTGATACTCAGTTTAAGGGGATGTGGTGGTTTTTACAGAACTATGTTCATGCATTGGGCTATTTTCTGGGATGATAGAGTGCACACACTCAAAGTGTGCAATAGTTGTCCCTATTTAGTAGTAAATAGCACTAATTAAACTAAAGAAAACAATATAGTGCACGCACTAAAAGTGTGCAATATAAATACCACTAAATAGTGCTGTTTTATGCTAATTCTATTGTTTTCGTTTGTTTAATTAGTGCTATTTACTACTAAATAGGGACAACTGTTGCACCATTTAGTGTTTGCACTCTAGAATTAGCATAAAATAGCACCATTTAGTGGTATTTATGTTGCACACTTTTAGTGCGTGCACTCTATTCACGAACATTCACCATCATTCATGATTTAGAAACGCTAATCAGAGATCAGTTGTTCGGAGCCCCGCAGGGGGAGGGGTGGAAACGGATGTACACAGGCTATTCATCTGATGGATAGAGATTTCACAGGAAAAAAATTGTGATTCCCAGAATGTTTTTTTTTTTTTTGGTTTTTGTTGCACTTTCCCAACAATAACCCAAAATAAACCCATTTTGGTAATCCCAAATTTGAACCCAATGTTGGATTTTGTAGCATTTTCCCAACCATAACCCAAAATATACCCATTTTGGGAATTACGATTTTTTCATGTGTTTATCTGTCAGTTGCGCGGGGCCTGGTGAAAGGTTATTCACCAAATAGAATTTGTCAAGCAAGGTGGGTGCCAGATGGCGTAGTTTGTTTACATCGAAAATTAAATTTCAAGCTATGATAAAAAAAAGACTTCATAAATAGAGGAACACATTGTATTTATGCTATACACTGAATATTTGATGTTGATTTAATCAAAAGATTTTGAGAAATGTACTTTCCATAATCTCAAAATTTTATAAGAAATGCATGGCTGGTTGGTATGTCTTTGCCAACCAGATGGAAACACACATACATTAAAATTGCTGCAAATTAAAAAAAAAAAAAAAAAAAAAAAATGAAAGCAATAAGTTATTACTAGGAATATTAGTCTCTTACAGTGGGGACACTAGAACCATGAACACTTTGTGCTTTTTTGATACTTTTCTTAGCTTGACATGCTTCGTTTGAATGAATCGATCCGAAACGATTTTGTTTTGATAACTCAGTGCATTTGAGTTCAGTCCTACTTTGGTAGAGGATTTTAAGCAAAAGAAAGCTCGAAAAATAAAAAGCTAAATGAAGAAGAATGTTCGTAGTTCGATTGTCCTCACTGTAATATTTCAAAAGCCATTTTAATTAAAGCTTGAAATTTGATTTATACCAGTGAGGCAAAAATGTAAACATTGCGACTATTATCTGTGTGATGTACACGTTCCACCCCTCCCCCTGCAAAAAAAATAATCGGGGGGAGGGGTGGTAACGGATGTACACAGTCAATGCGCTCACTTATAGAATGGGAACTATCCTATGGAATGATAGAGCTACCCAAGCTTCAACCCCGGATGTGCTTTGTTGATGGTTTGCAGTGTATGAGTTCTAAAGTGGACAATTCACGATATAAGAATAAACATGTATTTTGCAAAAATGCGAACAAGAAAAGCATGCAATCTTTTGCTTTTTTATGCACTTTGCCGTGATTAACTACGACTACCAGAATGCTTTTCTCACATTCTTTTCATTGCAGTCAGTGTAAATACTCGAGTTTTGTGTTCTCCTTTACGCTGTATTAGCCTCAATGCATTCTGGTAGATGTAGTCAAGTGACCCAATCATGCAAATGGCGTATTAGTATACGGAATAACACTATATATTATATGCACTGCTAAACAGTCCAAGGAAGATATTAAAAGCGATCACAAGTTCACCCTTTTATCTCCTTCGAACAAACTCTTGCACCCAATTGTGTTCAAACGAGAAGGCTTGTCCAAAACCCTTACACGTTTTTATGAATTGAGTTGATTGAAAATTGCAAGTTTGAACTTGTGATAACTTATGTGGACTCGTCTCATTTGAACAAAGCCAAGTTGACAAGTTGTTTGAGAAAAAGTTCTGATTGCACTATTGAATTGTTATAGCCTGTATATATTTTACTTGTTTAATGATTCTATAAGAGACTGCGTGTAATGCTTTATAGTAGAGCTACTATTTTATCTGCAATAAAAACGTTGCATTTTAGTCTGGGCTCAAGTAAATCCTTGGTTGTCATTTGCAATTTATTTTATGATCGAGCATGCGCATAGTTGCGATCCACAATATTGGAGAAACACGTCCCACATGGACGGCGTTCAGCAATTTTATAAGTAGAACACGTTTTGGTATTATGTAGTAGTTCGACAGGAGGCTAGAAGACAAAGTAATTCTTAGTCTTTTACTAAATTTCCCTCTTGGACATATTAAATAGAGGAAATGTGAGTAAAAACAGGATTTCTTTGTCTTCTCAATTTTCCAAATTTTCTATGCATGAGTGAAATTCGGGATTATAAATCCCGAGGTTACCTCGGTAAACTAGACGTTCTTTCCCCTACCCCCTATGGGGGGAAATCGGAGAGGGAGAGGGGTGAGAACGGATGAACACAGTCTGCACTAGTAAACCGGATCTCGATCCCTACAAACAGCGTTTTAATTTACCTTACGATTTTCTATGAAAATATAAATGAATGAAATAAACATAGATAAATATTTTACACATATATTTTACCATATGTTATTCTTGAGATGGACGTTCATTAATTATTTTACACATACCTTTTCATATACGTTGGTTTTGGTGGGGTAGCAAAAGCGGAGAAAAACCCTCGTGGCTTGAGAGAGAAACAGCACATCAAACAAACTTAGTTCACATATCACCTCTGTCGATCCAGTAATCGAACCGGGTCACTGCGGTGAAAGGCCAGCGCTCTCACCTCTCGGTCGATCACCCACGCAAAAATAAAAACCAGTCGAATTATCCTGCCATATACATGCTTATATTGTCGTGGTATAGCGGCATCGAAGCACTTGGTGCTAACGTACGTATTCCTCTCACACGAGAGTGAGAAATGTGGCTCACCAAACTAACGCTGGTGTCAATTGCCGTCAAGCACTGTGACGTCATGGCTTGTTTACATGAATAAAAATGCTTCTAGTTCTGGCAAAATATTTTTCCTTTAATACATTTGGCATTGTACTTACACTTATAATTTGTTCCAATATTATAAGTGAACTTTTACCCTATTTTTCATTGATTCTAAAATGTTGAATCCCCTCTTTTGCCCATGATTCTTAGCATTAAAACAATAGATTTGTTTACATGTGACGTCATAGTGCTTGTGGCTAATTACAATAGAGTCATTTTCGTATGAGTGGGAAACAGTCCTGTATCTTAGTCGTAGTTTTTAACTAAGAAAACATTCGAATTTCTGCGGTAACGTAGCGATATCGTAGCCGTACAGTTTCCCACTCATACGAAAACGTGGCTCTATAGAGTCGTTAAATTTCGCATGAGTGGAAAACGGTACGTATCGTATTGTAGCCGTAGTTTCTAAAAATATATTCGAATTTCCTGCCGTATCGTAGCGGTATCGTACCCGTACCGTTTCCCACTCATACGAAAACGACTCTATGACAACGATTTTATTTAGTACTTGCAATTTTCTTTTACATAAGCTAATAGTTAACACTGGTGCCGTACTAGCAATAACTCATTTCCTCTGACACAAAGCGAACACCCAAAGTGCGCATGCATGAAATTGCACTTAGACTCCCTTCATAGACAAACACGACAGTAATTCTAATTCGTCCACCCTTTTGCGTTATTTGTGGCATTTTGATAGCGCCGCCCATTCTTGAAAATTTAGAACAAAAAATAAGGACTGTCGGTGAAACGGGCAAACTCCCATAGTTTTAGCATGTTCTTTGTCTGTTTAACGATAGAGAAGACACGATGAAGGTGTGTAGATGTTGATCATAAAAGTTTTTTTTTTGTGGCGAAATTTTTAAAGGCAAGGCAAGCCTTAAGACACCTGACCGAGAGTGGGAATTATGGGTCACCGCATTAATATATTGTTAATTATTGATAATGGTTTCAATTTCATTTTAAATGCAATTACATTAAGCTAATATTAGAAGTTAATACTACACCGTACTAGCAATATAAAGTAGTAATTTATGAATGCGTTCGGTGTGTAGTAATGAAAAAAATGTTAAGAGAAAAATATCATACGCCATTAGCAGGGCGCCAAGGGCGTATGATATTTTTCTCTTAACATTTCTTTCGTACTAGCAATAGCTCATTTCCTAGGCCGCCTCTGTCAACTAAAAGCGAACACCGAAAGTGCGCACGAAACTGCGCGCTGCTGAACTCACTTCGTATACTCGATTTTCGAAGAAGAGCCGTGAAAGAACGACGACATCTTGAAGGTGTGTAGATAGTGCTCGTATAATTGATGTATTGTGGAGATTGACGGTGAAGAGCTTTAAATGTGAGCAAAACAATCTTTTATTTTATACGCTCTTTTACAGCTAGCCAGTGAAGTTTGTTGGACCAGCCCAAATGGTTAACTGGGGATATATGTCTTGAGGCGTGAGAGTATCCTTTACGATCTTCTTTTTTAGTTGTTGTCTACTAGTAGTTATCTTATCATCTTATTATTCTGATCAGTTACATTAAAAGTTTACATCTCAAATTATAGTCTATAAGGGTTTCAGTAACTGTCAATCTAAATAGCTTAAACCTATTCCATAAATGGTATGCCTAATATTAGCACGATTCAACCTTTTGTCAGAAGGTCAATGTCTCATTTTTATCTGCGGACTAGAAAGTTTCAATAGCTTAACGTAGTACAATAAAACTCTCATATAGTTGCGTGAATATAATTAGAGGTGCGCTATTAGGGCTGCAAACCTTTACATAACATACGCCCCTCCTTAGCTGGTGCATCTCCTGGTGCACCTTAATATTTAAGTTAGCAAAAATCTCTAAATGTGTAAGAATTTTTAACTTTCGTTTTTTAACATTTTTTGTATCTTATTAAGCATCAGGATAAATTAAATTGTTTTTTTTTTTTTTATTATTATATTCTTTTGTCTTAGTCTTTTATGTTGTTCGCACTTGACTTGACAGCTTCATGTGTTGACGCAGTGTATTTTACATCGCTAAAGTGTAGCTGTTGTGTAGCTGTTGTTAGTTTCCGTAAATTTTCTTTTCGTCAGCTTTCAAAGTACTTTTTTTAGATTTGAGTTGGCTTTTTATGCCTTGTGCCATCAGTTTTTATTGTCGTATTTTTTCTGTTCTACTATATCCTTTTCTCATTATAACCATCTTATAACGTTTGAATTACTTTAGTTCACCAGTTCGATTTTACACTTGTTTGACAAACCATGAGTTTTCTTTTGCTCTTCATTTTTGGTTTCTGCAGAACTATTTTATAGATTCTTTTCCAATGAGTTGGCTGTTTGAGCAATTGGTAAATTGTTTCATGTTATACCACAGCACTCTTGTCTTTGATCAATTCTTCGTTGTGGGTGTATATAGTTCATAGCCCTCCATTTTATTCATACTGGATAGTTGTGAAAGTGTGCATGACTCGACTTCACACCAGCCCACCATGAAAACCAAAGCCACCACCACAATGGTGTACGTGTAGTAATGTTAGCACATATAATAAGCTTTTTTATCAGCAGTTAATTTTACATTCTAGCGTAGTTAAATTTAGTGCAAGGTGTGGAATTGTCTTATTATAGTTAGCTCTTAGCTAGTGTATTGGCTTATATGATGGTTGACTCTAGTTAATAACTGGTGTTCATTTTGTTCGTGTACAATACTTTGTTGCTTATCTGATACATTCTGATACATATGCCTGTTGATTATGCTATGCGTGCCTCACCAAAATTCAAATATTGGGGCAATGAAAATACTGGACTCGTTTGATTTGGAAGGGACATTTCAAATTCTTTAGAAATGTTATGTCTGCCTGTTCATGCTTCCTCACTATGACGAAGTATTTGTTATCTAAATTTTCTCACTAAATTCATATGCCCTTTACTGCTTGCTGTTGTTGTTATTGTTGTTATTGTTTCACTAGATAACTGTGGCAAACGTCGCAAAAGATTAAATGGCCTGCATGAGTTTGTGTATTGTAACTTAGTTCGTTCTTTTTGATTTTCATCTGAGTTGTACTATCGTGAGTGTTAACAAAGTTAATAGAGGGTATGGTTTGGAAGTAGGAGATGTTTGTAACTTGATTTGAGGCGATTGCGTAGTAGTAATTTATTATCCAATTTTAAACCATTAATGAATATTAACACCATTTTCATTTTGATTTATAATCTGACGAAATCCTTTTGTTTTATACATTGTTGTCAGTTTCTTTTTTTTGATCAACAAAAAGTAACTTCGAATAAAATCTTAGCCAAAATCTGGTCTTCACAGACTCATTCCTCTTACCTATTTCATTTTCAACGTCTAACAAATGTGTTTGAAGGACCTGTTCCTCTTATCTAGTACAGATAGCCTGGCCCTAGAAACGACTCTTGTATTTGTTGGTATGATTCGGTTGTTCGAGCATGTAAACTTGTTTCAATATTTCAATTGATGCGCAAATAAATGGCTGGACTTCTTCCACTCAGACCGGCTATATTGTTTATCATTACCTTATATATAATACAATTAATGACTGTAACATCGTTTTATTTTATTTTACGTAAAAAAAATTGAAGTCGAACTTACTGTCTTTTTCGCTTGTGTGCATGTGGTGTTTTTGAAAACAATCTTTCGAATGAAATGTGAGCAGTCATATTTTCTGTAGGCTTGTAGGCTTGCACTGAATTATTAGCGAATCCGGTTAACGTTTTTGTTTCCTAGTTCAGTTTCTAACGCTTGGGTCTCCTTATACAAATTAAAACAAAAACAATTTTAAGTAGTCTTAACATCAAAATAATCAAATGCATTTTAAGTTTTGTATACGCCTTGCAATTGAATGATGTAAAATAATTCAACTTTAGATTTTGTGTATTTTCATCCTATTTATTTATGAATTGAATACTTGTTTGAATACAAACTAGTTTATCTTCAGATGCTCTATATTTATACTAATGTTTTATTTCTTGTTTTAGATAGGGCTTAGATAAAAATAAGCTGTATAATTTTAGTTTTTATCTAGTACTTACTTTATTGTTATCATATATTATATGTTATCAGATATCTAATTTATGTCTCTCTCAGTTGTGCATTCTGATCAAACTTATTGAATTCAATATCCCAATGCGTTTTGAAATTGCTACATATTTTGGCGTATTGCTGTTGGCTGCTTAGGGTTACTTTTTTAAGCTGCTGTGCGCATTTTTGTATATGGTTGAATTATTCGAGTTTCGTATAAAAATCTACACAAGTAATGTCTGGAAAATTTTGACTTGTTTAGTAGGATGTGTATCGATAATGATAGCAAGAATTAATTGGTTGCGTCCGGATCAATTCATGTCTACGGACATCTTACGTTAACAAAAACTGAACGTGATTTATATATATAAAAATAAAAAAATAAAAAATTCCTTATACACAATGCGCAAAATCAATTAGTGTTATATGAAGTAAAATAATTTAACCCTGAATAGTTCTTCACCCTTGTCAATAACAGGTTGTTATGTAGCATATTGTTTCATCTTACTCTTCTTTGTTTGTTATACTAAGTTTCTTACTTTTGACTGAACTCAAAGCAATAGCTATCCAATATATTCGGCCGATAAAAATGGTTTTTGAGTTGTGGTTTGTAGTAATTTCGCTGAATTTTGGCTCTGATGAAGTCAGCAAAAAGTTGGATGCAAGTTGATGTTACTGCGGTGCATGTCACTTTTGGGAGAGTTATTATCATCGATCTCTATTGCACGACTATTTCTGGTTTATTTTTATAAAATCAAAACCATAGCCCGTGTGCACATTCCCTGTGTTTTGAGCGGTGACTGCGATGGTAGATATCTTGTAATCTGTGACCTTGAGTTTTTGTTTGTTTGTTTGTTTGTTTCTTTCTTTATTTGTGTTTTTGTTTGTTTTGTTGTTTGTTTGTTTATTTTTGTTTGCTTGTTTTTTGTTTGTTTGTTTGTTTGTTTGTTTGTTTGTTTTGTTTGTTTGTTTGTTTGTTTGTTTGTTTGTTTGTTTGTTTGTTTGTTTGTTTGTTTGTTTGTATGTTTGTTTGTTTTTTGTTTGTTTGTTTGTTTGTTTGTTTGTTTGTTTTTAACGGCACGGTTTGAGAGTATTATTTAACGTCACTGCATAATAATGTATATAATTCACTTTCCCGCAAATATTCCGGCCATTTTTGTTTTTCAGGGACCTTTTACTCAGTCTTTCTGCTTTAGCATTTTTCCTGTTAGTTTCATCTCTATTGTTGTTGCTTGTTTCACTTTATTGAACGGAAACTATCATTCTATTGTTCATTATATTTTAAGCTTCTAAACTGTCTTTTAAAATTGAGGACATTGCCTCATTCATATGTTTCGCTTTTTGTTCTTTAACGAAAATATGATCAGTTAATTGAACAATCTTTTGTTAAATTGTGTATATCTCTCATGCAGTTTAGTTTGTGTTTTTAGGCATCTGAGATTTGTTTCCATTGTTATAACATGTCGAAATGTAGTATGTATTTTTATTGGGAACTGATTATTATCAAGTGCTCAAAAGTGGTTACGGCTATCAGTTTGCCTTTCTTTGAATAAAAATAAAAAAATAAAAAAAAAAAAATAAAAATCGCTTAACAGTGTAGGGTCGGTGATTCAAGGTTCTGCAACCTTTTCCGTCCGTATTTTAATCGTAAAGATTATCCTGAGCTCGAGACCGCAAAGGGCCCTTTTGCAGAAACCAGCCCTTTGGAGAACCTTTACTGTTTCGTGCAAATTGTTTCGTTCTGCCGTTAAATTCTTAGTTGTCTATGACACTTGTATTTTTGTGAAATTTTTCTTTAACTGTAATTGACAACTGATAACCATACACTTGCGCAGAGCCGTGTGCAAACGTGACCATTTTTTCACATTTCTTATTAAAGGTTTTTATTCTTATGAAACTGGTACTGTATTGTTACTCGATTTATTAGTTAATCTTAAAATTTGCGCCTTAACCTTTTTAAGCGATTTATGAATTTTTGTCTGTTCAGTTTAAAGACTTTTGGACTTACTATGTTTGTTGGAATTCAAAACTTTGTTGCATGGTTTTTATTAGTATTGGTTTTTGTGGACACTTTATAATTTTGAATTTGCTGCTTTTTCTTTGTATTCATCTTTTTGGATAACACTGTCTAGGTGGGTCGAACCGCGTAGTGCACATTGCAGCTCGACTCACCCAAACATGTTTTGTTTGTATTTTTTTAAAAGGACTTTAAATCCTTTTTTGTAAAAGAATTTCGTAAATTTCTCAGATTACATATTGATCTGGAAGGATGCGCTAAAAATACATGTTGTATGTATCTTGTTCTTCGGAAATTTTATTCCGGTAGCAGCTAAGGAACGTATTTGAATTATGTGTCCATATTTGTTACATTTCTCAATACTTTGTTTTCGTCATGCAGTACTTTTGAATGGTTGCTGTATCTAAATATCGAGCAAATAAAACGTTATATCTGTCCGAAATTTAGATGTTACGTTACATATTGGGGAAGTGGGTCTTGATATCGTTCAAGGCTTCGGACGGGATTAAAATAGCGATATTTTTCTTTTAATGCTCGTTTGTGAACAAATGGTTACGGCTGCTTTAACAAATCATTTTTATATATATATTTTTTAAATTTCGGAATTGAAGTAGTTCTAAGTGGCCGTTTAATTGACTCAAGGTTTTAAAACTCTTGGTACGGCTGAAAGATGCGTAATTTTTCTACTTAATTATTCACTATCCGTTCTGATGCATCGTGTCTTTTTGTCTTCAGTTGCTTTCAATTTATAATGCTGAGTTTTTTGTTGTTGTTGTTGTTTTTTTTCCTCTTCTTCTCCTTTCCTGGTTTTCCACCTTATCTAATGTTGTTCATGTTGTGTAATAGTGCGTACTTCAACGCGATTATTTCTGATAATATGTTTTTTTACTATCATTATCATTATTTGTGCTGGATTTCACATAAAAAAGATTCTCTTTGAAAATGTTTATTTTAGATAACTGGGGACAAATTTTAGAATTGAATAACTTTTATCGTTTAAGTTTATTGTATTTTAGAACTGTCAGAATTTACAAATTTTATGATTTATTAAACTTCTTCTACAGGCATAAAATGGTTTAAAAGTTTTTCTACAGGGATATAAAGTTTTTATACAGGGATATAGAGGCTTGGCTTCATTTAGAATTTTCCAACTTCTTCGTCATCATCATCTTCTTTTTCTTCTATTTCTTCTTCTTCTTCTTCTTTTTCGTCTTCTACTTCTTCTTCTTCTTCTTCTTCTTCTTCTTCTTCTTCTTCTTCTTCTTCTTCCAATGCGTCTGTTTTCTGTAGTATTTTCAATTTGTCGCTTTGATTTGTCTGTTTTTCATTTCCAATTTCATTGCCCTGATTTCTGGACTTGGTTGTGTACGATGCGTCATGTATTTCTATGTCGGTCGACTTTTTGTCACGTGGTATTCTGCAAACAATCTTTCTCTTATTGAACTTACGCAGGCAAATTGTTTTTCTGTTGTTGGGGCGAGTGAAATTACTTTTTCGCTTTCAGTTGAGACGCTTTCTTCGATTTCCTCTCGCAAGTACTCACTATCTTCATTGAGCTTCGTTAACGCGCAAACATCACTATTCATGTTGCCAATGATACCTTCCTCTTTTAAGGGTGTCTCTTTTTCATTTTCTGGTAATGGCGTCTTAGATGGAGGTAGATTCTCCTGGATTGTTGTTGAATCACAATCTTGCTCATCAAAGTTTTTAACATAGCTTGCTTGACTATACAGGCGCTGATTTATGCGTTGGTTTTTACGCTTTAGGTATCTACATCGGTCTATTACGTGACCAGGTTTCTTGCAATAGTTACATGCAACAACTGTTCTTGTACGTCTCTGGTACAAACGTTTCTTTCTGTAGATGCAACAATTTCTACTTGGGTACATGTTGCTATCTTCAAACTGGTTTCTTATTTCCTGGCGGATGAGTTCTCGAACATCTGGTATTGGTTCTGTTCGATACATGGCGCTCTGCACTGTTGGTGCCGCGGCGCAATAGCATCTCTCTGGTGTCGTTGATATGTGTTCAAAGTTACAACTACTTGATCGCCTTTCGACATGACTGTTAGGTGTCGTCACTCCTTCTTCATTTAGTTGTTTGATAATCTCTTCTTTAATTTCTAGAACTAGATCGCTACTTTTCAGTTGTCTTGGGTTATCTGACACAACTTCTTTCAGTTTGGCAAAGCTCTCTGCTTCTTGATACGAGGTTGGTTCATGCAAAATTAAAGCTTCTTTTATATCACGTCTCAGGCCAGTAATAAAATGTGTCATACGCTCATTATTTGGTACATTTAGGCAATTACAAAGTTTCATTATATCTACAGAATATGAACTTACAGTTTCGTGTTCTTTTTGTGTGCGCTCATTTAACATTTGCCTTAAACGATATTTAATTGCTGAAGATAAAAAATAATCCTTTAACGCAGTTAACAATTCATCAATACTCATTTGATTTAGGTTAGGCAATGAATTACACCAGACATTTGCTGTTTCTCTGAGACATAATGGTAATATTTTAGATTGTTTTTCTTTTGGCCACTCAAGGATGTCAGCTAGGCGTTGGAAATGAGATATGAAACTATTTACATCTTCATTTTCCTTGCCTGAAAAAATGGGAAGTTCAAACATGGCTTGCAAATTCATTGCGAGTTAGATTTTATTTTTTATTTCGCTAATTCTTTTCAGTAGTTCAGTTTTTATTTATTGGTTGATTCTTTGTTGTTTTTTTTTCTGTCGGTTTATAACTTATCGCTTCAATTTTCCTTCCCTTTGGTGCGAAGACTTGTCTCAAGTCTTGTATATACAGTTGTGGTTATAATTAAAGTTTTTAGTTTGGACTAGTTTTGCGGTTCGGAGAATTTGAATTCAATGGATACTCGGATGAATGCTGTTATTGAGTTGCTAATGTTCACTACAAACGTTTGGTTTTACAATAAGGAGATCGCATTTGACTTCTCACTGTTTTAATAAAAATGCAATGTTTCAATATTTTAATAAGAACATATAATATACAAGATCGGGATTGCAGGTCACTGGTTAATGTTTTTCTATCTGCTATCTTTGTTTTTGTTTCTTCAGTACTTTCTTCGTTTACTTTTGTCTTTTCTATACTTCCTTTTTTGGCTCGCTCGAAGGGTTCGAAATAAATAAAAACCTCGACAATACTTGATTAACAATATGTAAACAGACGTAAACATATATATATTCGTGAGGGCTAAACGTAGTAGTTATCTTGAGCTAAATTGAGTTCTTAATTTATTGTGTAGTCGTGTAAGTTAGCAATGCTATATCAATATTGTATTGTATAATTTTCTTTCTCTATTTGTTACTATGTCCTCTAGCTATCTGTTCTATAGTTCCTCAGTAAGCTGATGTCTTTTTATGCTAGTGACACTATCTAATGTAGTTTGAATGTAATGTATGTATGTAAGCCTTGTTTTGTTCAAGCGCGTTTCAGCAACTTGAGCTATACATGCATTTTCTATAATAAAAAAAAACGTGTATCAGCGTACGCATAAGTTTATACAATTCATTATATACTCCAGAATAAACCAGCTAGAGTCAACTTAAAGTAAGGCTATATAGTTTATGTAAAAGCATGTAAGTTGTTAAGTAAATTAGATTACATTAAATGTTGTGATCGTGATTGTGTAAGTGATTAGGTGTGGCAAAGGCAAACACAGAGACACAAGTATAAAATCAAGAAATCACACTATTCACATAAAGGATACAACACCGATAAGCCATAAGAGGGTTCTCCACCAATGTTGGACCAGCCCAAATGGTTAACTGGGGATATATGTCTTGAGGCGTGAGAGTATCCTTTACGATCTTCTTTTTTAGTTGTTGTCTACTAGTAGTTATCTTATCATCTTATTATTCTGATCAGTTACATTAAAAGTTTACATCTCAAATTATAGTCTATAAGGGTTTCAGTAACTGTCAATCTAAATAGCTTAAACCTATTCCATAAATGGTATGCCTAATATTAGCACGATTCAACCTTTTGTCAGAAGGTCAATGTCTCATTTTTATCTGCGGACTAGAAAGTTTCAATAGCTTAACGTAGTACAATAAAACTCTCATATAGTTGCGTGAATATAATTAGAGGTGCGCTATTAGGGCTGCAAACCTTTACATAACAAGTTGCTTTAAAAGAGGAGTTATATGATCATGGTTGCGAGATAATGTGACCAAACGAGCTGCAGAGATCTGAATGTATTCGATTTTTCTATAGAATATATTGGAAAACCACGAAAATAGATCTGTAATTGTCAATTTGCGATGTACTGCAAAGTTCGCGCACCACGCAATCGCGTACCCCGTGTTTGTACCGACAGCCCAATGAAAACTCTTATTTGTACTCTAGCTGGCCTCCACACCCTGAAGCTAGCTTAGCCAGGCTTTATTTACGCGTACCGGTTGCATCGTGAGCTTAGACTTACTTATGATTGTTAGCGTGTCCAGCGACGCATCTCGGGGAGAGGGTCAGTTGTGGAGGTTGCCGCCCCTCTCTATAAGAGAGAGAGATTTGAAATTACTTCTCCAATAATTATAGCATGATATGTCGGTCGTTAATGCTACACTGACATGTTTTCACGACGGTGTAAGTCAAAATGACCCGTGCTTTTTGCTTGCTCGATGACAGACCAACAGAACAGTGATATGGGGCTGACACAAAAGGGAGGGAGAAATATTATCAGTAAATAATTAGATTATACAAACAAAAAGTCCTGTCGCAATCTCATAACTAATGTCTGTGCGATCTATATTGAAATTTTATTTTCACTGTACGTAAAAAGGCTACACTGAGTTGAAAGTCCGTCCGTCCGTCTGTCTGTCACTAGATAATATCAGGAGGGATTTACAAAAAGTAGATGTATTATAATATGATAGATACGCGATCTGGTGACATGTAATCCAACACCGACCAACAGTCATTACCAACATCCTGCAGTGTTTCAACAGACAGCAATGAAAACGTTTATTTGATGTTATTATTGCTGAACGTACGATGAATGGTATGGATAGCTTTTACATGTCAGAAAGAGGAAAAAGAATTGCCTATCATCCCAGCCTGTTGGGGGATGCCTGGGATCTATTATTGTCTGATCGTTTTAGCAAGAATGACAACCCAACGGTGAGTCATGCAAGCGCGCCGACTACGCTCAACATTGTTACTATTAACTCTTTATCATACGATCATAACAAGAGGTTCAGAGTGACTATGAATTGCTTTCTTCAAATCATAATTTCTAGACAGATACTATATTTTGATTGTGAATCAGATCTCGTACACTGAAGTGGTCTTTTGATATATATCCCTTTGGCATTTATATCTGTGATTAATAATGAAACTTTCTTCACCGTCAACTGAATTCAAATATGTTTGTATTCAACACTCCGGCCTAAAAATCTCTATTAACACATAGACAAAGTAATAAATAAAACGTGGATTTAATCCACTCACTTAAAGTGCGTGCATGATGAAGCTCCAAGTTTTGATCCTAAAGCCCTATACACTTAATTCACGGAAAGAAAACTGCTTCAAAAACGAATCATATAAGCGGGGTGAATTCCCTTGACAGTCGATTATCACTTAAATTATTTATCTGAAAATCTGCATGTTCACGATCAGTTAAATTTTCAAGTTTCTCTTCAAGCGGCTCGCTTATTGGATCACGTGGATTTTTTTGTTGGCAATTTGTTGCGCGTAAAAATTCGAACGCCTCCACGCTTCGTGGTTTCTGTATTTGTTTCGTAATTCTACGGGTAGTAAAAGGTCAAAGGTTTCATAAGTCGTCAAAGTGAATTAAAAAGTATGTTAAAAAAATTAAAAATTACACGTAAAAATTTGTCATCATAATAATTTGTGCCGGCTAATATAGTTTCACATTTATTTCCAGTCATTTTTATTCCTATTTCTATAATTATACACTTTTGTTAAAGTTATTTCGTTATTTTATTTTTTGTATATTATTTTTACCGATACAAATACAAACATTTTTCCAGCCAAATTTTTACAAAAATGTGTGAAGAATTGCGTCGATATAACACAGGAAGCCCGGCACAACCGCTGAATAACAATATTGTAGGCTCAGCATAATACAAAAAAAATCCTTGGTCAAAACATGCTGTCAAAAGTGTGTTTGTGAATTCTGTATTTCAATTGTTTTTTGTGATAAAAGCGAGTTGGTATCAATGATGGCGAATATAAGTGGTTTGTCAAAACGAGGCATTAAGTTAAAAGAATCTTTTAGAAGTGAATTTAATGAGATTCAGTTAGATAATATTTCAGAGGTAAGGAGTTATGAGACAAAATCGCTTTTAACGATATTTTAATTTGTGGATGAATTGATCAGTAAGCCGGTCACTTTGTCTACCAGTCAATCAGTCATTGGTATTAGTTGTTACTCAGTAAATCAGTCAGCCAATCAGGCCTTGATTTATGCATTATACTGGCTGAATTTTGACAGTTCTAAAAGTTCTTTGTCTAACACCATACTAGAATGCAAACACATGTGCAACATGAATACCACTAAATAGTGCTAATTATGCTAATTCTATTGTGTTATTTTGTTTAAATAGTTCTATTTACTGCTTTATAGT
Source organism: Diadumene lineata (assembly GCA_918843875.1). NCBI lineage: Eukaryota > Metazoa > Cnidaria > Anthozoa > Actiniaria > Diadumenidae > Diadumene > Diadumene lineata. The sequence goes on along the minus strand of OU974083.1, from coordinate 6,901,003 downwards.
GATAACTATTGCACACATTTAGTATTTGTACTCTATTTACATTTTTTATCTTAAGGAGGCTCCATATAGTTATGCACTTATCAATGTAAGTCCCGTGGGGGGGGGGGGTATTCGGGCAAGGGGTGGGGATTTGATTACAAACAGATCCCCCAGGGTCGAGAATTTGCTCACAGTCTAGTTCCGGTATGTCGGGATATTTGATTTTGAAAGCGAATGGGAGTCCTGTGTTAAATTTGAGGAGAGGTTACCAAGCTTCGCATATCGTGGTTTGGTGTTTGGAAAGTCAGCTCGATTTGAGGGAAGCGATTTGCCCCGGGCGATCAGGGAGGGCGAGACGACAATCAAAATTTCAATGTCAGCGGTTGTAATACACTAGCTACCAGCCCTGTACTGACTGTACAAACAAACAGACAGACAGACAGACAGGCAAACAAAAATATAGAGAAACTAGAGAAAAAACTTGAAAAGAAATTTAAAAGAGTGAAAGACAGACAAAAAGAGACAGATAAATGAGTAAACAAACAACTAATGAAACAAACAACCTTGTTTGGAAACGTAATTCTAAATTTGGATATTTTTTTCAGAATCCAACCCATTCACTAATCAATTTCCAGTTATGCCGCCAGATGGTAAAACATTATTTTTCTTTCTTTCTTTCTTTCTTTTTTTTTTTTTTCTTTCTTCTTTAAATTCTTTCTGTTGAATTGGATTCAATTTTCCTTAATGCTTTGTTTAGTGATTATAGTATGACTCATGACCGGGCGATATTATGATTTGATGGCTATGGACAGTAAAAGTCATCCGCTAGGACGGTAGCATAGCCCATTCCCAGACAACTGGCATGGAAGAATTGTCCACAACGATCGCATCCCACCCAATCATCATTGTCGCTCTGTCGACAAAGCTTGCACACTTCAGTGTTTCGATCCCTACAACACTGAAGAAATGCAGAAAAACAATTAAGAAACATATCAGAGTACAGACCTCATTATCCGAGATCCAGGAGTAACGGCTAAATTATGCATTTTTTGAAAGCTGGAAAAATTAATTAGTTCATTGAAAATTGAGTTCGCTGTGTTAAAACCGTTGCAATCCAGGTGCCCCACAAGAGCAAATAATCCAGAAATTTTTAAGGGAGGGGGGGGGGGGGGGTGAACAAATAAAAAAAAATATTGATTATCAATCAAAAATTAAAAGAAGAAAATAAATCAAAAGGGGTTCACCGGCCCATGCACCCCCTCCTGGATATGCCTCTGCCCTAAATCTATAACTGGTATTAAAAAAAAAATTTTTCTTACACGCGGAGGCTCTTGCTTACTGATTTATGTCAATTCTTAAGATTTCATTCAATCATTTCTTCATTTATTCGTTCATTTATTTAATATATTCAATTCATTCATTCATTTCTTCATTCATTCAGTCAGTTATTTAATATGTTCCATTCTGATAATTTTTTTTTCCAATATATATTTTATTTGCTTCATTGCTCTTTCTTATACACAACCATATAAATGTACATATTTTTTATTTATCATTCCATACTTAAATTATTGTTATTCTTATTATAATATTCTATTAATCATTGTGTATTCAAATTGTAATGCGCTTTGAGCTTTTAATACAACCGCTGACATTGAAATTTTTATCGTCGTCTCGCCCTCCCTGATCGCCCGGGGCAAATCGCTTCCCTCGATTTGAAGGTGAGAACAATAAAATACAGACCCAGAGCGATGCTTTGGAAGCAAAAGCTGCAAGGACTGTTCAGATAATTGCACAGGTCATTACATGAAGATTGACAAACTTATCGAATACAATAAAAATGGTGGTAAAGGGCAAACAACACCTCCGTCTGAAGAGATTTCAAAAGAACTGGTTAAGAGTGCATATGTATTGACTGATGAAGCAAATATTGAACTTGCGAAGAAAGTATTGCTACCAGTGGAAGAAATAGATATGTGGAGAGAACATTTGACAAAAGTGCATGAAAATCGGAAAAAAGTAGGCCAAGATAGGAAGATTAAAAACAGGACCACATCAAAGTCAAAACCAAAGAAAAAGGCAAAGGACAAGAAAAATCAAAATCAAGATCTAGAAAAGTGCAGTACTTGTGGAGAGGATGAACCTGATGATGATGCTGAGGAAGATATAGAATGGATATGCTGTGACTGTTGCTCGTCCTGGCATCACGTAACATGTGTTAGTGCAGCCCAACAAGATGCATCTGATTATTGGATTTGTCCAATTTGTTGTTTATACAGTTAAATAAAAAATACTTAAGTTCTTTCGTATCAGAGTTGTGAAGTTAATGCATTTGATTTACCCCTGGGTTGAGTTTTTATGCATCATTTGAATGATAGTTTCTTCCCCTCCCTGGGGCATTTGAATTTTTTTAAGCCAATTTGTTCAAATCCCCACCCCTTGCCCGAATACCCCCCCCCACGGGACTTACATTGATAAGTGCATTATGAGGCGTCTAGGATCTTAGAGGTTTATTAAAAATCAACTGGCAGCCCACAAAGTGCATGGGCGAGTCAAAGATTAAGTTTTCCACAAATGATCACGTGACCGGTCACCATAGCAACGCTATGGCTGTCATAATAAAGCTCATTTTTCAAAATTTCAAAAAAATTTACCGCTCAGTTTTTGAGTTTTTTAATTTTTTTAAAAGCGCGTGTTGTATATTTTCATGAAGAAATTACACTGGCTTACTGTTCCATGTCGTATAAAGTTCAAGGTTTTGCTGCTAACATATAAAGCTCTACATGGTCTGGCCCCTGATTACCTAACCAGCCTCCTAAAGCCCTACAGACAGAATCGAAACTTCACATCGAACAACAAACAGTTATTGAAAACACCTTCTACAAAGACAATAACGTTTGGAGAGAGGGCTTTTGCTGCTTGCACCCCAAGCTTTGGAACAATTTACCGTTTAATATAAAATCATCTGAGACAATAGAAATTTTCAAAAAAAGACTAAAAACGTTTTTGTTCAATAATTAATAGACACTGTTTTAACAAATATTTTTATGTTGATTCTGACTACATATATATATATATCTTAATCTATTGCTATTAATTTATAGAGGATATTACATGGATATTTGCATTGGGCTATTTTCTGGGATGATAGAGTGCACACACTCAAAGTGTGCAATAGTTGTCCCTATTTAGTAGTAAATAGCACTAATTAAACTAAAGAAAACAATATAGTGCACGCACTAAAAGTGTGCAATATAAATACCACTAAATAGTGCTGTTTTATGCTAATTCTATTGTTTTCGTTTGTTTAATTAGTGCTATTTACTACTAAATAGGGACAACTGTTGCACCATTTAGTGTTTGCACTCTAGAATTAGCATAAAATAGCACCATTTAGTGGTATTTATGTTGCACACTTTTAGTGCGTGCAATCTATTCACGAACATTCACCATCATTCATGATTTAGAAACGCTAATCAGAGATCAGTTGTTCGGAGCCCCGCAGGGGGAGGGGTGGAAACGGATGTACACAGGCTATTCATCTGATGGATAGAGATTTCACAGGGAAAAAATTGCGATTCCCAGAATGTTTTTTTTTTTTTGTTTTTTTGTTGCACTTTCCCAACAATAACCCAAAATAAACCCATTTTGGTAATCCCAAATTTGAACCCAATGTTGGATTTTGTAGCATTTTCCCAACCATAACCCAAAATATACCCATTTTGGGAATTACGATTTTTTCATGTGTTTATCTGTCAGTTGCGCGGGGCCTGGTGAAAGGTTATTCACCAAATAGAATTTGTCAAGCAAGGTGGGTGCCAGATGGCGTAGTTTGTTTTCATCGAAAATTAAATTTCAAGCTATGATAAAAAAAAGACTTCATAAATAGAGGAACACATTGTATTTATGCTATACACTGAATATTTGATGTTGATTTAATCAAAACATTTTGAGAAATGTGTTTTCCATAATCTCAAAATTTTTTAAGAAATGCATGGCTGGTTGGTATGTCTTTGCCAACCAGATGGAAACACACATACATTAAAATTGCTGCAAATGAAAAAAAATGAAAGCAATAAGTTATTACTTAGGAATATTAGTCTTTTACAGTGGGGACACTAGAACCATGAACACTTTGTGCTTTTTTGATACTTTTCTTAGCTTGACATGCTTCGTTTGAGTGAATCGATCCGAAACGATTTTGTTTTGATAACTCAGTGCATTTGAGTTCAGTCCTACTTTGGTAGAGGATTTTAAGCAAAAGAAAGCTCGAAAAATAAAAAGCTAAATGAAGAAGAATGTTCGTAGTTCGATTGTCCTCACTGTAATATTTCAAAAGCCATTTTAATTAAAGCTTGAAATTTGATTTATACCAGTGAGGCAAAAATGTAAACATTGCGACTATTATCTGTGTGATGTACACGTTCCACCCCTCCCCCTGCAAAAAAAATAATCGGGGGGAGGGGTGGTAACGGATGTACACAGTCAATGCGCTCACTTATAGAATGGGAACTATCCTATGGATAGAGCTACCCAAGCTTCAACCCCGGATGTGCTTTGTTGATGGTTTGCAGTGTATGAGTTCTAAAGTGGACAATTCACGATATAAGAATAAACATGTATTTTGCAAAAATGCGAACAAGAAAAGCATGCAATCTTTTGCTTTTTTATGCACTTTGCCGTGATTAACTACGACTACCAGAATGCTTTTCTCGCATTCTTTTCATTGCAGTCAGTGTAAATACTCGAGTTTTGTGTTCTCCTTTACGCTGTATTAGCCTCAATGCATTCTGGTAGATGTAGTCAAGTGACCCAATCATGCAAATGGCGTATTAGTATACGGAATAACACTATATATTATATGCACTGCTAAACAATCCAAGGAAGATATTAAAAGCGATCACAAGTTCACCCTTTTATCTCCTTCGAACAAACTCTTGCACCCAATTGTGTTCAAACGAGAAGGCTTGTCCAAAACCCTTACACGTTTTTATGAATTGAGTTGATTGAAAATTGCAAGTTTGAACTTGTGATAACTTATGTGGACTCGTCTCATTTGAACAAAGCCAAGTTGACAAGTTGTTTGAGAAAAAGTTCTGATTGCACTATTGAATTGTTATAGCCTGTATATATTTTACTTGTTTAATGATTCTATAAGAGACTGCGTGTAATGCTTTATAGTAGAGCTACTATTTTATCTGCAATAAAAACGTTGCATTTTAGTCTGGGCTCAAGTAAATCCTTGGTTGTCATTTGCAATTTATTTTATGATCGAGCATGCGCATAGTTGCGATCCACAATATTGGAGAAACACGTCCCACATGGACGGCGTTCAGCAATTTTATAAGTAGAACACGTTTTGGTATTATGTAGTAGTTCGACAGGAGGCTAGAAGACAAAGTAATTCTTAGTCTTTTACTAAATTTCCCTCTTGGACATATTAAATAGAGGAAATGTGAGTAAAAACAGGATTTCTTTGTCTTCTCAATTTTCCAAATTTTCTATGCATGAGTGAAATTCGGGATTATATATCCCGAGGTTACCTCGGTAAACTAGACGTTCTTTTCCCTACCCCCTATGGGGGAAAATCGGAGAGGGAGAGGGGTGAGAACGGATGTACACAGTCTGCACTAGTAAACCTGATCTCGATCCCTACAAACAGCGTTTTAATTTGCCTCTGGGTAAGGATTGATCTGGTAGCGTGTGTACATCCGTTCCAACCCTCTCCCCTGCGGGGGAAAATTGTAGCGAAATTGTCATGCAGGGGGGAGGGGTAGGAACGGATGGATAGAGATTTATCTGTCAGTTGCGCAGGGCCTGGTGAAAGGTTATTCACCAAATAGAATTTGTCAAGCAAGGTGGGTGCCAGATGGCGTAGTTTGTTTACATCGAAAATAAGAAATTAGACAAAGGTAGCTTACCTGAAGGATAATTATGATTCTCCGAGTATAATGCGTAGCACTAGGGATTCATTATGCATTTTTCGCCATTAGTTACCAGGCCATCACGGTTCAAAGATCATTGTTATGCAAATGATCTCGATGATATATAAGCAGCTTAGTGCTTCAAATACTTGTCTTTTTGAGCGAGTTGACAAATTTAAATAATTAGGCGCGACAGGCCTATGAATTGGGTGGGCTGTCTGCAACTCTACAAGCAGGGTGGGGCCTGAATCCCTAGTGCTACGCATTATACTCGGAGAATCATAATTATCCTTCAGGTAAGCTACCTTTGTCTAATTTCTTATTCTCCTTCGTATAATGCTCCGCACTGCGGGATTCATTATGCAGAGTTCAAAGTTGATGCTGCCTGAGCGCCTTCTAGCATATTGAACCCAGATCATTAGTGAACATAAGATATTTATTAAGGCAACAAAACTGGAACATGTTACAGCACAGTCATTAAACACTTAGCACTGCTTGTGCAAAAGCCCCATCATCACAAATCTTTTTCTTATAATATTTACTAAATGTTCCAGTGCTAGCCCAATTGGCAGCCCTTAAGATTACATCCACTGACACACCAAGGTCATCTGCTTTAGATGTGGACGCAGACCTGTAACTGTGTCCCTTAAAGATAGTTGTGTCTATACCAGCCAATTTCAGTGTCTCTTTCAACCATCGTGAAATTGTTGAGCTGCATACAGCCTTAAAAGGTTGTCCATGTGAGATAAACAGTTTAGACGTGTTAAGTGCCTTCCTATACTCATCAGTTTGAGAGATATACTCCTTTAAGGTTGAATAGACACAAAGCCCTTCATTCTCAGGAAAGGCTTGAAATGAAATGGCAATTGAATTTTTTCCAGGTCTAGAAGTTTTCAGAATGTCCTTTACACAAACTGTATCTCTTGTGTTGACAATGTCATGCAATCAGTTCTCAATGCTTCTAAAGTTTGACTTCTCTGTGCTGACGTAAGTGCCATTAAAGCAACAGTTTTCAATGTCAATTGTTTTCTGGTCAGGTTTGCTAGTGGGACCCATTTTGCAAGAAGTTCCAATAGGATGCTAACTCTCCATGTACAGGTGTATTTTGGCTCCGGAGGTCTTGACACAAACATCCCTTTAAGTAGCCTTGCAATAATAGTATGTTCTCCCAGCGGGTAGCCATCCACAGGTAGCAGTACTGAAGACAATGCAGATCTATATGAATTGATTGTTGAGTACGATTTCTGCAAAACCTCAAACTGGTCTGTTAAGAAATCACACACCATGCTTAAAGAAGCTTGAAGGGGATCTGCTTGCCTCCCCTCGCACCAGCGACAAAAACACTTCCATTACTATTGCCTCTGGGACTGCTTCGTCTCTCAGCTTGGCTAGAGTTTTGCCTAAAAGACTGAAAGGAGGAAACAAGTAAGGCTTTAAGCTATGCCAATCTAAAGAGAAGGCATCGATAGCTGTCGCTCCCGGGTCTGGTTTCCATGAGACATAAACAGGGGTTTGATGATTGAGCCTGGATGCAAAAAGATCTATCTCAGGCTCAAAGAATAAATATTTAATTCTTTGAAAAACCCCTGGGTCCAACATCCATTCCAGGTTAAAGCTGTGTTCCCTGGAGAGGCCGTCAGCTTGGGAATTTAATTTCCCTGGCAAATGAAAGGCCTCTATTGTACACTGGTGGTCAAAACACCATTCCCAAATACCTTTGGCAGTCCGGTGAAGGCTTACTGATCTACCTCCCATATTATTAATATAGGACACTGCGGAAGTGTTGTCACAAAGGACCTTGATGTAACACTTCGATCTGGCAAAACATTGAATTCCAAACCAGATTGCCATAAGTTCTAATTGATATGCCAATTTTGTTCCCCTTGGGACCACACCCCATTGGCAGATTGATCCTCACACACAACCCCCCAACCTGAAAGGGAGGCATCTGTTGTCAATGTAATGGTTGTACTAGGCTTAACAAAGCAAGAACCATTAAAGAGCCTACTTTTAGAAATGAACCATTCTAACTCAATCTTAGCTTCGTCTGACAAGCAAATTTCTGCTTCGAAATTGTCCTCATTCTCATGCAAAGCTCTTTGCTTGAGAGCATCTAATTCTCTGTAATAAAGCTTGGCTGGCTTTATTGCTGGGAAAGAGGACACAATCAGACCCATCATGTGTGGCAAATTTCGAACTGTACAAAATGTTTTATTGTACAAAGCACTTGCTTGAGTTATCAAATGGTCCAATTTCTCTTTTGGCAAAGATACTGTCATATTCACTGAATTAATGACAAACCCCAAGTAAGTAATTTGTTGCGACGGAGTGAGGGATGACTTTTCGTGGTTTACAACGAAGCCTAGCGACTCTAGTAGATTGACAACAATTTTTGCATCCATCTCACCCTTTTTATGTGACCCGCTAACAATAGCTAAGTCATCCAAATATATGACTAACTTGATGCCCTTATTGCGAAGCTCAGCCACAATGGGTTTCATAACTTTAGTGAAAACTCGAGGTGAAGAGGAGAGTCCGAACGGAAGGCACGTAAATTCGACCAAATCAGATTTCCATTCAAATCGCAAATATTTGTAATGTTCCTCATGCATAGGAATTGTAAAATAGGCATCCTTTAAATCGATCGTGATCATAAAATCACCGATCGATATCAAATCCAGCAGAGAATTCAAGTTTTCCATCTTGAAATGATGATATTGAACAAACTTGTTCAATGGTTTTAAATTGATGACCGGCCTTAGGTCGCCAGATTTCTTTGGGATGAACTGATTTGAATGGAAACAAGCGCGCCTAATTGCGCCTTTGTTTTGCAACTTGTCAATTTCACAGTCGATTGCCCTCTCCTCAGACTTTGAAAACCCCATTTTCATTGGGAGTTTGTTTTGAACGGGCTCACAAATAAACTCTATTTTGTAACCCTTAACCGCCCGTAAAATCCATTCATCACTAGAAAGGCTTTTCCAAGCCTTAATAAATTGAGCTAAACGACCACCTACCTTGTGACAGGCCGGCTTCTCAATCACTGTTGTTTGGTCGTTGTTGAGCTTTTGCTCAGACTCGCATGAGCGGCTTCGGTTTTCCTGTAGCGTGGTTTGTAATAGTCGCGCCTATAGTTTAAAGACGCGTTAGAATAACGAGGTTTCTTCTCGTTATTATAGGTTTTGCTTGATTGGTATTCTCGCTTACGCTTGTTATTCACATTGCGAGCCATACGCTTCACCTGAGCAATATTACGAATGCTCTGAGGCAATTCATCTCCGAACAACATCGTTGTAATTGGTTGTGATTCATGACACAAGGATTTGTATGCTGGAGCCACTTCTGACTTTAGTAGCTCTCTTCTTTTCATTGAAAAGTCATACACAGAATTACTCAACAGAGTAACAGCGTCGACCACGAGGTTGTAGATATCCGTAATCCTTATCGAATCTTCGTTCCGTTTCCTGGCTTCGACAACTTTGTCGGACAAAGTTATAACTGGGATAATTCCTTTGATTAAACTCTTCTGCACAGCCTGTAGAGAGCTTTCTCTACCCCTCGTTTTGTCGTGTAAATCGTCCCAGAGCTCAGGATTCACCCGAGGAGTTTTAAGATACTCACAATTCTCTGGTCGCATGTACTTTTTCTGTATAGCGGCAAATTGTTCTTTTGCCGGTCTCTTCGTGCAAGCACTGTTTACACGTTTAGCGATACTTTCGCAGACTTTGGGACCGCAGTCCTCGGTGTCTTTAAACAAGTCCTCGTAAGGTAGTTCGCCCACCTTGAGGGTTTTTGACTCCTCACCTCCAACAAGACTTTCTGTAGGGTCGAATGTCGAGGCTTCTGGCCGTACTTCTTCGTTCTCTGACCCCAAATCGACTTCATTATATCTTGTCATTTGTTCAGACATATTTTGAAAAAGCTGAGATAGCGTATCGATTCTCTCATTAATGTTTTGAAGCTCGACCGCTTCTGTCGTTTCTGTCGCTTCAAATTTTTGGAAGCGACAGAAACGATTATATGGAAACGCTCTTCTCAAACGACAGAAGCGACAGAAGCGACAGAAAAGACCCTTGCGTATGAGTCGTTTGAGATAGACTCGAGTTCTATCCTTGCGATAGAGACGACCGGAAATCACACCTCCCGCGCTTATATTTTTTAATGGAAACCGGTTTCAAACGACAGAAGCGACAGAAGCGACATTCCATATCCCATGATGCACCTCGTTGTTGTTGTTGCTTGTTGTTCAAAATGGCGGCAAACATCTCAAACAACACCTCTTCGTTCATGGAAGAAATCCAGAAATATGAGTGTCTCTACAACAAATTTTCCAAAGATTATAAAAATAGAAACGTTAGAGAGAACGCTTGGGCCAAGATTGGCGAGAAGTTTGCTTTGACAACAATTGAAGCGGAGAAAAAATACAAAAATATCCGCACAAGCTATGTGCGATATTTAAAAAAACTGAAACACGTTCCCTCTGGCTCGGGAAGGGACGCTGTCCCAAAAGCAGGTGAATTCGCCGATCTGGAGTGGCTAGATCAGCACATCAGCCACAGGAAAAGTACCACAAACCTACTCAATCACGAGTGCGATAACGATGAGATAGAAAGCCAACAAGGAGAAGAAATGAACAGCAGCTCTAGTTCAAGCATAAACACGACAGCTGGTGATGACGATACTTCGCCTGATATAGAGTTAGATATAACAGATTCACCTGAATCTTCTTCAAGCATTAAACAAACATTAGACAGCACAGCTGAAGATCTAGAGATACCGCCAAAAAAGAAGTCATCGGGTTCGACATCATCGAAAACAAAACGGCCTTGGGCAGCATCCAATCGTCAAAAATTAGAAAGCTCAAAAGACGTCGATCTGGCTATGATTCAGATTGCAGAAAAACTTTTGAAAGAGTCATCAGAAAAACCATCGGAAAATGAGGATGACGAGTACATGCATTTTGCAAGGAGCTTTGCCAAGAGACTGAAAAAACTCCCTGAAAGAGCACAAGGATATGTGAGAATCCAGCTAGAACAGTTGATGTTCCAAGCTGAGTTTGGAGCATCACCCCAGCAGCAGTATCCTCCAACCCCAATGCATATGGGCTATAATCAGTCAGCTGAATATCAAGCTCAACTTGGACATCACTCTGGTACATCTGACTACAATCTGCATTCACTATAATCATAAGAATTAGAAATAACAATTATTATTTGATATTTTAGAATGTAATGAAAAGACTGCTAAAAAAGCTATGGATTTTTTGCCCTTTAATGTTATTGTTTCTGTATAATGACCATGCATTCTATTGGAAACATTATTTATAGTTAGAACGTATACAAACATCAATATACATTGCATTGTGTTTAAAGATATTTAATATTATCAGTTTCAAGCGTTTCGCCTGATTTTGATGAAGCCAAAGATTATATAAAAAAATTATATGTTATTGTTATACTTTATTACACAGACATTGCTACAAGAGTTTGGTACATAGTGTAATAATAACTTCACATATACTGTTTAAAAGAATATACATTATATATACTATATACAATATACATTACATTGTGTTTAAAGATATTTAATATTATCAGTTTCAAGCATTTCGCCTGATTCTGCATAATTATCTCATTTATGATGAAGCCAAAGATTATATAAAAAATGATGTTATTGTTATACTTTATTACACAGATATTGCTACAAGAGTTTCGGTACATAGTGTAATAATAAAGTCACATATACTGTTTAAAAGAATACGATATGTTATTGCTTGAAAACAAGTCCATAATTCATTGCTAAAATCCCATTCTCAACCTTGTTTTATTCATAAAGCTTCAAATAGATTTTTTACATCAAATATATATCACAAAAAGTGACAGAGAAACTTTAAATGAAATCATTCAATAGATATTAGAATATCACACAGAATTTGAGAAAAAGTAATTCCATATGGTAGTATATAAATATACGGTCTGATGAGTGTAAGCACAAAACTTTGAGTCACAGAGAACTTTGCCCACTTTGTATTTATCTTATATATATACTTTGTATTTATCTTATATTATATATATATATATATAAGATAAATTACAGTGGGCAAAGTTCTCTGTGACTCCAAGTTTCGTGCTTACACACTCATCAGACAGTTTATTGATATATCTAGACACATGATTTGCTGCAAATCATGTGTCTATCTCATTAATTACCAAACTAACAATTATATAGCTCTACACACATGTGTATTGAGCACTTTTTAACGGTGTTGGCTTCATATCGTCATTATTATTATATATATATTTATATAAACTATATTGAGCCACCTTAATTCAAAAATATTGAAAAGCTAAATATTTAGTCAATATGCAGTCTGTCAAAAAGTTTTTTCAGTTCAAACAGAGCCACAGCTTCTCACGTATTGTAGCTGCCATGGGCAATCATTTAGGCCATCAGCACTGTTAAAGTAAGCTTTAAATGCATCGCGTGCATCACTTGCTTCAACAGTATATCTGTTTCCGCCAACACGACCAATTGCATTTAATCCTCCATCATTAGCAACAGCATTTCTCCAGTCTCCAGGTAAAATGTTGCCAGTACTGTCTTCATTATCTATAAATCCAGCTGGTGTGTATGTGGCATTTTCTGTGAGACGAAGATAGTTGTGAAGACATACTGAGGCCTTAGTTATTTTATCTACCAGATCAACATTTGCTTTAATGGGCTTCCTAAAAATTCTCCACTTTGCAGACAGAATACCAAAAGCATTTTCAATTGTCCTTCTAGCTCTTGATAGTCTGTAATTGTATACTCTTTGGTGCTCATGTAACCCTTTACCAGGGAATGGCTTCATCAACCAACTCTTTTGTGGGAAAATATCATCTCCAATAAGCACAAATGGGAGCTTCTGAACATCTTTGTAATTGCATGGGCTGGGTGTTTCCAGTGTTTCTGGACCCTTTTCAAATGCTTGGCCAAAAGCTGAATTTGATAGTACACTTGCATCATTTGTGCTTCCATAATCACCAATGTCAACAAAAGTGAAACAATAGTTTGCATCACAAATTGCAAGTAGCACAATAGAGTGGAAATTTTTGTAGTTGTAATATGCAGACCCTGCATTTTTGGGACATTCAATCATGATGTGTTTACCATCGATTGCTCCAAGGCAATGAGGAAAGTTCCACTCCTCCTCAAAACAATCTGCTATTTTCTTCCACTCTTCAGGAGAATTAGGAGTCTTGAGGTATGTACTGTGGAGGGCTGTCCAAATTGCATCACAGGTTTCTCTAACAATGTTGGAGACTGTAGCTTTCCCCATGCGGAAATTAAAGGCTTGACTTTGCTGTGCCTCTCCCTCTGCCAGGTATCTCAAAGTGACCATCAGCCTCTCATGAGGTGTGATGACTTCTCTAGAGCGGCATGGTTTTTTTGTTATAAGTGGCTCAACAAGCCCAAGTAGATGTTGGAATCTCTCTGGAGACATTCGTGTATATCTAAAAGAAACAAAACCATTAAATATATTGAGATTATATTGCTTAATCATTTAAGTATAAATCAATACAGTTATATGGTAATACAGTACTGAGATAATCTTATAACTTTTTTAACACAATGGCAATAGATAAAGCATTCAGTGATGAAAATCAACATGCAACTTGTATTTGGCATAGTTTATTTTAAGACAGCAGTCTGCAAAGCTACATACATTTCCCTGAAACCATTATTTGAATTTTAAATACAATATACTTACTATTTATAAAGTTTTTACAAACCCAGCTATGCATGATAATAAAAAAAACTGTGTAAAAATCAGGATGTTTTGCTTTAAGCTTATTGTTTGAACATTAATATGACAAGAAACATCCTGATATTCACCGGAGATTCTCGATGTTTACATGCAAAAAGCTAATTTATATGCTTGAAAAGTACGTGGCGCTTGGATAAACTGTAAAGTACCAGTTACAATCTATAAGTTTTAAGACTTAAAAGTTAACTTACTTGTAATAATATTCGCGATCTTCGGTTTTCATCTCTTGCACGAGTGTATGGAAAATTCCAAGCCGATTTCTTCTTTGGAATATGGGTCGAACCCAAAAGCGATGTTTTCTTCGTTGTTTGCGCTCTCTCCTTCTTCTTCTTAAGACATTTATCAGAAGCATATAACCTGCTAAAAGTCTTCTTCGATTCACTGCCGCCATTTTGATTTCTGTTTTGGCGGCAAACGGGGACTAGTCCGAGTCTTTTTGACCGTTAGATACGACACATGCGATTTAATGGAAACCAGTCAAACGCAAGAATCGCTTCTGGCGCTTCTGTCGCATCTGTCGCTTCTGTGCCTTTTTCAAGCGACAGAAACGACAGAAGCGACAGAAGCGACTATATGGAAACCAGGCTTAAACTAGCACGCGAAAAAAAGACAAGTATTTGAAGCACTAAGCTGCTTATATATCATCGAGATCATTTGCATAACAATGATCTTTGAACCGTGATGGCCTGGTAACTAATGGCGAAAAATGCATAATGAATCCCGCAGTGCGGAGCATTATACGAAGGAGAATTAAATTTCAAGCTATGATAAAAAAAAGACTTCATAAATAGAGGAACACATTTAAACCGGATCTCGATCCCTACAAACAGCGTTTTAATTTGCCTTACGATTTTCTATGAAAATATAAATGAATGAAATAAACATAGATAAATATTTTACACATATATTTTACCATATGTTATTCTTGAGATGGACGTTCATTAATTATTTTACACATACCTTTTCATATACGTTGGTTTTGGTGGGGTAGGAAAAGCGGAGAAAAACCCTCGTGGCTTAAGAGAGAAACAGCACATCAAACAAACTTAGTTCACATATCACCTCTGTCGATCCAGGAATCGAACCGGGTCACTGCGGTGAAAGGCCAGCGCTCTCACCTCTCGGTCGATCACCCACGCAAAAATAAAAACCAGTCGAATTATCCTGCCATATACATGCTTATATTGTCGTGGTATAGCGGCATCGAAGCACTTGGTGCTAACGTACGTATTCCTCTCACACGAGAGTGAGAAATGTGGCTCACCAAACTAACGCTGGTGTCAATTGCCGTCAAGCACTGTGACGTCATGGCTTGTTTACATGAATAAAAATGCTTCTAGTTCTGGCAAAATATTTTTCCTTTAATACATTTGGCATTGTACTTACACTTATAATTTGTTCCAATATTATAAGTGAACTTTTACCCTATTTTTCATTGATTCTAAAATGTTGAATCCCCTCTTTTGCCCATGATTCTTAGCATTAAAACAATAGATTTGTTTACATGTGACGTCATAGTGCTTGTGGCTAATTACAATAGAGTCATTTTCGTATGAGTGGGAAACAGTCCTGTATCTTAGTCGTAGTTTTTAACTAAGAAAACATTCGAATTTCTGCGGTAACGTAGCGATATCGTAGCCGTACAGTTTCCCACTCATACGAAAACGTGGCTCTATAGAGTCGTTAAATTTCGCATGAGTGGAAAACGGTACGTATCGTATTGTAGCCGTAGTTTCTAAAAATATATTCGAATTTCCTGCCGTATCGTAGCGGTATCGTAACCGTACCGTTTCCCACTCATACGAAAACGACTCTATGACAACGATTTTATTTAGTACTTGCAATTTTCTTTTACATAAGCTAATAGTTAACACTGGTGCCGTACTAGCAATAACTCATTTCCTCTGACACAAAGCGAACACCCAAAGTGCACATGCATGAAATTGCACTTAGACTCCCTTCATAGACAAACACGACAGTAATTCTAATTCGTCCACCCTTTTGCGTTATTTGTGGCATTTTGATAGCGCCGCCCATTCTTGAAAATTTAGAACAAAAAAAAGGACTGTCGGTGAAACGGGCAAACTCCCATAGTTTTAGCATGTTCTTTGTCTGTTTAACGATAGAGAAGACACGATGAAGGTGTGTAGATGTTGATCATAAAAGTTTTTTTTTTTTTTTTTTTTTTTGTGGCGAAATTTTTAAAGGCAAGTCAAGCCTTAAGACACCTGACCGAGAGTGGGAATTATGGGTCACCGCATTAATGTATTGTTAATTACAATATGATAATGGTTTCAATTTCATTTTAAATGCAATTACATTAAGCTAATATTAGAAGTTAATACTACACCGTACTAGCAATATAAAGTAGTAATTTATGAATGCGTTCGGTGTGTAGTAATGAAAGAAATGTTAAGAGAAAAATATCATACGCCCTTGGCAGGGCGCCAAGGGCGTATGATATTTTTCTCTTAACATTTCTTTCGTACTAGCAATAGCTCATTTCCTAGGCCGCCTCTGTCAACTAAAAGCGAACACCGAAAGTGCGCACGAAACTGCGCGCTGCTGAACTCACTTCGTATACTCGTTTTTCGAAGAAGAGCCGTGAAAGAACGACGACACCTTGAAGGTGTGTAGATAGTGCTCGTATAATTGATGTATTGTGGAGATTGACGGTGAAGAGCTTTAAATGTGAGCAAAACAATCTTTTATTTTATACGCTCTTTTACAGCTAGCCAGTGAAGTTGCTTTAAAAGAGGAGTTATATGATCATGGTTGCGAGATAATGTGAGCAAACGAGCTGCAGAGTTCTGAATGTATTCGATTTTTCTATAGAATATATTGGAAAACCACGAATATAGATTTGTAATTGTCAATTTGCGATGTACTGCAAAGTTCGCGCACCGCGCAATCGCGTACCCCGTGTTTGTACCGACAGCCCAATGAAAACTCTTATTTGTACTCTAGCTGGCCTCCACACCCTGAAGCTAGCTTAGCCAGGCTTTATTTACGCGTACCGGTTGCATCGTGAGCTTAGACTTACTTATGATTGTTAGCGTGTCCAGCGACGCATCTCGGGGGGAGGGTCAGTTGTGGAGGTTGCCGCCCCTCTCTATAAGAGAGAGAGATTTGAAATTACTTCTCCAATAATTATAGCATGATATGTCGGTCGTTAATGCTACACTGACATGTTTTCACGACGGTGTAAGTCAAAATGACCCGTGCTTTTTGCTTGCTCGATGACAGACCAACAGAACAGTGATATGGGGCTGACACAAAAGGGAGGGAGAAATATTATCAGTAAATAATTAGATTATACAAACAAAAAGTCTTGTCGCAATTTCATAACCAATGTCTGTCCGATCTATATTGAAATTTTATTTTCACTGTACGTAGAAAGGCTACACTGAGTTGAAAGTCCGTCCGTCCGTCTGTCTGTCACTAGATAATATCAGGAGGGATTTACAAAAACTAGATGTATTATAATATGATAGATACGCGATCTGGTGACATGTAATACAACACCGACCAACAGTCATTACCAACATCCTGCAGTGTTTCAACAGACAGCAATGAAAACGTTTATTTGATGTTATTATTGCCGAACGTACGATGAAT
The DNA here is from genome assembly GCA_918843875.1 of Diadumene lineata. NCBI lineage: Eukaryota > Metazoa > Cnidaria > Anthozoa > Actiniaria > Diadumenidae > Diadumene > Diadumene lineata. The sequence continues at coordinate 6,883,675 of OU974083.1, read as the reverse complement.
GGTATGGATAGCTTTTACATGTCAGAAAGAGGAAAGAGAATTGCCTATCATCCCAGCCTGTTGGGGGATGCCTGGGATCTATTATTGTCTGATCGTTTTAGCAAGAATGACAACCCAACGGTGAGTCATGCAAGCGCGCCGACTACGCTCAACATTGTTACTATTAACTCTTTATCATACGATCATAACAAGAGGTTCAGAGTGACTATGAATTGCTTTCTTCAAATCATAATTTCTAGACAGATACTCTATTTTGATTGTGAATCAGATCTCGTACACTGAAGTGGTCTTTTGATATATATCCCTTTGGCATTTATATCTGTGATTAATAATGAAACTTTCTTCACCGTCAACTGAATTCAAATATGTTTGTATTCAACACTCCGGCCTAAAAATCTCTATTAACACATAGACAAAGTAATAAATAAAACGTGGATTTAATCCACTCACTTAAAGTGCGTGCATGATGAAGCTCCAAGTTTTGATCCTAAAGCCCTATACACTTAATTCACGGAAAGAAAACTGCTTCAAAAACGAATCATATAAGCGGGGTGAATTCCCTTGACAGTCGATTATCACTTAAATTATTTATCTGAAAATCTGCATGTTCACGATCAGTTAAATTTTCAAGTTTCTCTTCAAGCGGCTCGTTTATTGGATCACGTGGATTTTTTTGTTGGCAATTTGTTGCGCGTAAAAATTCGAACGCCTCCACGCTTCGTGGTTTCTGTATTTGTTTCGTAATTCTACGGGTAGTAAAAGGTCAAAGGTTTCATAAGTCGTCAAAGTGAATTAAAAAGTATGTTAAAAAAATTAAAAATTACACGTAAAAATTTGTCATCATAATAATTTGTGCCGGCTAATATAGTTTCACATTTATTTCCAGTCATTTTTATTCCTATTTCTATAATTATACACTTTTGTTAAAGTTATTTCGTTATTTTATTTTTTGTATATTATTTTTACCGATACAAATACAAACATTTTTCCAGCCAAATTTTTACAAAAATGTGTGAAGAATTGCGTCGATATAACACAGGAAGCCCGGCACAACCGCTGAATAACAATATCGTAGGCTCAGCATAATACAAAAAAAATCCTTGGTCAAAACATGCTGTCAAAAGTGTGTTTGTGAATTCTGTATTTCAATTGTTTTTTGTGATAAAAGCGAGTTGGTATCAATGATGGCGAATATAAGTGGTTTGTCAAAACGAGGCATTAAGTTAAAAGAATCTTTTAGAAGTGAATTTAATGAGATTCAGTTAGATAATATTTCAGAGGTAAGGAGTTATGAGACAAAATCGCTTTTAACGATATTTTAATTTGTGGATGAATTGATCAGTAAGCCGGTCACTTTGTCTACCAGTCAATCAGTCATTGGTATTAGTTGTTACTCAGTAAATCAGTCAGCCAATCAGGCCTTGATTTATGCATTATACTGGCTGAATTTTGACAATTCTAAAAGTTCTTTGTCTAACACCATACTAGAATGCAAACACATGTGCAACATGAATACCACTAAATAGTGCTAATTATGCTAATTCTATTGTGTTATTTTGTTTAAATAGTTCTATTTACTGCTTTATAGTGATAACTATTGCACACATTTAGTATTTGTACTCTATTTACATTTTTTATCTTAAGGAGGCTCCATATAGTTATGAGGCGTCTAGGATCTTAGAGGTTTATTAAAAATCAACTGGCAGCCCACAAAGTGCATGGGCGAGTCAAAGATTAAGTTTTCCACAAATGATCACGTGACCGGTCACCATAGCAACGCTATGGCTGTCATAATAAAGCTCATTTTTCAAAATTTCAAAAAAATTTACCGCTCAGTTTTTGAGTTTTTTAATTTTTTTAAAAGCGCGTGTTGTATATTTTCATGAAGAAATTACATTGGCTTACTGTTCCATGTCGTATAAAGTTCAAGGTTTTGCTGCTAACATATAAAGCTCTACATGGTCTGGCCCCTGATTACCTAACCAGCCTCCTAAAGCCCTACAGACAGAATCGAAACTTCACATCGAACAACAAACAGTTATTGAAAACACCTTCTACAAAGACAATAACGTTTGGAGAGAGGGCTTTTGCTGCTTGCACCCCAAGCTTTGGAACAATTTACCGTTTAATATAAAATCATCTGAGACAATAGAAATTTTCAAAAAAAGACTAAAAACGTTTTTGTTCAATAATTAATAGACACTGTTTTAACAAATATTTTTATGTTGATTCTGACTACATATATATATATATCTTAATCTATTGCTATTAATTTATAGAGGATATTACATGGGCGCGCGGAGATACGAATTTTATCTCCGAGTGTTGAAAATATCTAACGAGTGAACGAAGTGAAAAAAAATTCCAACTGTAGAACCTCAGAAATAACTGAATAATGGTTTTTCCTAAATTAAAAAAAATCTGCAGTTGGAAAATCATTGAAAATTTGCAAACTACTTTATTATACCACTAAAATAATATTCTGAAAATTTCAAAAAAATTTACCGCTCAGTTTTTGAGTTTTTTAATTTTTTTAAAAGCACTTGTTGTATATTTTCATGACGTCATCAAAATAAAAATTCTTCAAGTTTGAGGTGTGCGCATGTGCATGGTTATGCACGAGCGCGCGCTCTGAAATTATATGGAGCCACCTTAGCTTATCTAAAGTGGGGGCTGCAGATGCAGTAACTGCATTTTGGCAAGTTATTTGGATGGTGAGATGTCCGGTCCAAGTGCGAAAGGGTGAAGGGCTGCAAATTTGTTTGTTTGTTTATTTATTAATTAATTATTTTATTTATTTAATTATTTGTTTGTTTAATCATATCAGGGAATTATCAACCTTGGTCTGAGTGAAAATAGAATCATGTATGATGTGTTAAAACCAAAGGTAACATATATTGAATTGATTAAATCAAATTATTAGATTGGATGCAGCAAAACTTCAATATCTGATCTGGGTACCTAATATTAATATGTAATTGACAAAGTTTCAGGAACCAGGGTCACATGATATTCAAGAATACCAATCACACTACTGCAGCAAAACTTCAATATCAGATCTGGTAACCTAATATTACATTGTATGTATTGACAAAGTTTCAGGAACCAGCATCACGTGATATTCAAGAATACCATACACATTACTGTGACTTCAAAGGAACATATGAGTAAGTTTGATTAATATTGCAACTAATCATGATGGTTTTAGTTACATTAGTTATTGACTGAGGATTGCATGTGGCTTTACATGCAGTTCTTGTTTGAAAGAAGTACAACAAGTAAGTTTCACAGGTAAAAAGTTGTGAATCCCACAGAGAGAGACGTGGTGGCCTAGTGGTTAGGGCATTGGACTTCGGGTCCAGTGGCCCGGGTTCGATTCCCAGACCGTGCGACCATGTTGTGTCCTTAGGCAAGTTACTTTACTCTCTCAGTGCCTTGTCTTCTCGGATAAGGACCTAAAGCCGGAGGTCCCGTCTGCCTTCACTCTGACTATGTTATAAGGTGGACGCAAAAGAACCGCTGAGGACGTAAACAAATCTCTGGCAGTGACCACCCTCAGTGTCTGTCTCTGCAATTATTGGGACCACTGTTATTGGTGAAAGCTGTTGTGGTGCCCTGCCTGGTAATAGACAAAGCAAAAATCAAAGTTGACTGGTCATGATGCAACAATCTTAGCTGTAAATGGGAACATTTTCCATGTAATTCCCATCTTTGCAGACTTCAGAATTCAATTTTTTTTGCTGTGTATTGTACAAATGTGAGAGAACCAACATTTTCTATTGATCCCAATCTCTATTGTGTTTCAGATTTAGGACAGCCATAGCTGAATTTTTTGATTATTATATGAAACCAGTAGAAAAAGTCAATCCAGATAATGTAAGTTAATATTTCAAATAGCATGGTTGTGATGTATGATGAAATCGTTTAAAATGATGTGTTGTTGTGTAATTGAGTGGATGGAAGGGTCCTACAGGAATATTTGGCTCAAGGTTATCAAACATAGCGAGGTCCATACAAATGTCCATGAGCCATATGGACTGAAACCAAACTCAGTCAACAAATATTTTTTTCACATGATCAAACTGTGAAAAAGCTACAAAATTAAAGCAAAAAACAAAAACAATAAAGATGCTAAAAAAGAAGACTTCTTAATATGGAGTTTGCAGGCAGGACTGTACAGTCTCTTACTGTCCTGCTATTAAAAGCTTCTTGGCACTATACAGACATCACACACCCAGACAGATATGGGTGATATGGTCTATTGTCAGTGTCATCAAAACTGGTGCTTACCTTAAGCATTTCAAACAAAAAGAGTGACAGAGGAATCGTATTTCCATGCCATAATTTGCTTGCATTTTCTTTGCAATAATTATGGCAACATTTTTTTTTAATCCTGGAGATGATCTGGTAGAAACCCTACTTGATTTTATATAGTTTTTTTTTTTTTTTTTTTTTTTTGCAGCTAGTTGTACTAAATGGATGTAATACTATTGTAGAAGCAATGGGATCGATACTAGCAGACCCTGGAGGTACTCAGTCAATAGCATAACATTGTTACAAACAATTATGTACTTGTGAAGAAAAATATTTACTGTCAACATATTTCATAAATTAAAATGCAGCAAAAACCATTTGAGTGTTTAATGTAAAAACGTTTCTGAAAATTTAAATTATCTAGTAAAGAAACCATCAAAATGTTCTCATAAAACACTGGAACGTTTTTTGCTGTAAATGTTACTGCAGTGTTATGTTTCCTTGCCACACTAATCATCAATTAAAAGTCTGAAATTCAACAAGCTGCTTTTGAACTTTGTCTAAACCTACTTACTCACACCGACATCTGTATGAACATTATCAATATGAATCCTTCTTGGTTAGTTTTCATTCAGGTGGTAGTTGCAGCTTTGATTGACAGGAGTAACAACACAGCATTGTGGCAACTGTTGAACTGTCTGAGCCAGGAGAAAATGGACAAATAAGCATTTCTAAATTGTTACATCTTGTTACATTGTACAGTCGTGTGCTTGAATACCTGAGGTCGTGTTTGGAAAATATTATTTTCAATTGAAATAATTACTTCAGTAAAGAAGTAACTTCTGATACCTCTACTCACACTAAAACAATTTTATTAAATATTAGTTGCAGAAAGTTTGAATTGTAGGCATTTTTGTATTTTTGTATTTTTTTTTTTAAATTTAAACTTTATCTATTTCAGAGGGTATTTTAATTCCAACTCCATTCTATGGAGGGTTTATGATTGACTTAAAGCTACGAGCAGAAGTTGTTCCATTTCCTGTCTACCTTGCTGAGGAAGTATGTCTGAAATTTTACACTCATTTTGTTGTAATTTAAAAATCCAATTTTTAATATTATACCATTTATTTAATAAATATTCTGCACTTGACCATTTAAATCTGTGCTTTTGAAGAATGTTGTGCTACTTAAGGAATGGATTAAAGTAGCGTGCATCCATCGAGTTAGGGAGGTTGCTAAGCATGAAAAAAAGCGTAATGAGCTACGCGTAGCGGAGTGCAACTCTAGCTTTTTTGAGTTATGGATGCACGCGGGAGGTTGCTAAGCATGAAAAAAAGCGTAACTCGATGGATGCACAGCTACTTATGATCCATTCCTTTCATAACATAGATAATATGTTTTAAATAATAAAAACTATAATTTTTTGATTTTTTTCTAGCGCGTGCTTACAACAGAAAAACAATGCGTTGACATATCATCCAATCAGATTGCGCGTAAGATCGAAACTTTTTGTTTGAAAATAAAATTGACGACAGCGTGCGTGAGCGTGCACCATCGTGAAATGGTTCATAGAGAAGAACCAATCATAGCGCGCATAATAACTTAATATCTATGTTATAAAGATGTATAGAAACAAAAACTCCGGACCCATAAAAAATCCCAAAAAATTAATTGAAAAATAAACAAATTTGTCAACTGTGAATAAGTCAGACCAAATTAAAAAGATTTACAAATTTACAAAAAAAATACATTGCAAAGTTAACATGATTTAACAACTTGCCTTGACTAAGTTGACTGCTAGAAAAAATCAACTGTCTGAAGCCCGATTTTTGTGTGATTTGTTATATACCACAAATTGCACATGAGCAATCACACTGTATAAATCATCCCTTTGTGTGATATACGTTTGCCCAGGACACAATCTTTTCCAAAAGTCCAGATTTAAATGGTAGAATTTACTGTGCTATAATATAATCATATAGTTATTGTGTGATTGATATGGGATTGCAGTTAAATAATTGAAGGGTTTAAAGTGAAAACGGCTTAAGGACGCATGCGCTAGTTGCTCGCGTGCATCTTTTCTGCGCGATGTGCGTGGTATTTCCATTAAAAGAGTGTTTTTTTATTAGAAACGATGGAGGATTTTTGCTTTTCAAACAGTTTAGTGTCGATACGATTGTTCTTTATAACCTTTTCAGCTTGTTTGGTAATTTTTCTGTCTTCATTATCTTTCTGTTTTACCTCATGATGACTTGTCACGCTGCTCACGGAAAGTGCCGGAATGGCCGACTTAAAAAAATTGTAGCTCCGAAGATCGAATGGTTATAACATGTGTTTCATGCTGTTTTATCAACTGACGAAGTTTCAAAAAAATGGCAAATACTTTGCAACTAGCGCATACGTCGTTAAGTAGATAGTTCGGCTAATTTTTTCAAATTTTCATCTGAAATCAATCAAAAAAGGCATCTAATGACTTATTTTAATTGGTAAAATTGTGATAATTATTTTGTATTATTATCAACTATTATTAGACTATTACATGATTTGTTAATTTCATTACAGCCTTCAGCGGGTGAAAGTGGTCCGTTTCAGTTATCTGTTTACAGACTAGAGAAGGCTATGGAAGAAGCAAAAAAACAGGTACAATCAAGAACTGCATGTGCAATCTTAAAACTGAACTAACACAGAACAAAAAGCTTCATAACCATTCTAGCTTTCAATTAAGTTTGAACTTAAGGATTTTGGCACTATACAGTCAAGTGATTTATTGTAATTATTACTCCTATATATCAAAGACCGTTATCTTTTATACTGTTGATGTTATTTGTAGAATATCAAGATCAAGGCTATCCTCCTTTGTAACCCTAACAACCCCTTTGGCTATATTTATTCTAAAGAACTATTACAAGAATGTCTGGAATTTGCGCACAGGTAAAAACAAACATGGCAATAGGGTCATTTTTGTATGAGTACAACACAGTATGGTTATGATATCTCTAGGATACAGCAGATGATTCGAATGTTTTCTTAGAAACTACGGCTAGGATAAGGACATGCGATATTTTTCCCACTCATATGAAGACGACTCTAAACACAAACATATTAGCAATTGTCAGTCATAAGCACCCCTGTCAAACATACTTTTCAATTTGGTTATGTTTTTCAGGTTTTTTTTAGTGAACATTATTCATCCTACCATCTTTTATTTACAGTGCGAAATTCATACAAAAACCATGGCTAGACAGAAATGTTTCAGGAATGTTTTCTTACCCAATTTTCGGTTTGACTTCATTAGTGTGCTGTCTGTGATGGTCAAAGAACAATAACAGTCCTGAAATTTTATCTGTGTGACCATGGTTTCTATATTCACAATGCAACAAATAATAGAAATGAAAATGATGAAATTACAACCCTTTTTCATCAAAGTGCGACCCTTGAAGCTAAAATTCCTGTCTAGAACCTGGCATTTTGGTGGACATTTATCAAAAAGCCAACAAAGTGTTCAATGTGAAACAAACACGGCAGTCTGCCTCACACTTTGTCAGCTTTTTTTGATGTCCACCAAAATGGCTGGTTAGACAACCAGACTTTTAGCTTCAAGGTTCGCACTTCAACAAAAATGATATTAAAAGTGTTAAAAACACAGCAGATCAGACAGAAGGTCACTATGTTTCAGGATCAGGCAGATCTCATTATCAGTAGAGGAAATTGACAAATATTTTATTTATAATAAACAATGTATCATGATTGTAGTTTGTTTCATCAACCATTATATATTTAATTATAAGAAAATTTTTGTCCTAGCTTTTGACCTTCTCAGTCGTCATCAGGGATAGAAATAGGTTACAATCAATACGGGTATTTGTGTTTTGATTTCAATTACAATTTGAAAATATATTCAGCCTAGTGTGTTTCAAATTAAATATTGTATTTGACAAACTTGCACTTGTCTCATCCAAGAGTTACAAATTTTTTGTAGTCTTATTTACAATGTTATCATACATGTTGAGAGTGATTTTGAGTGAGAATAACTTTTTGTCTCAAGAGGTGTGTGTGTGTGTGTGTGTGTGTTACTGAGATCATCTGTTATTTGAATCTACTTCACTGTTGTTGGCATGTAGGCCTGTGGTTAACAGGATGGGCATAAAAGATATAGCATAATTATGATTAATGACGTGTTGGCCTTTTCAAGAAGCAGAAAATGTTTTGACAACTTGGAGAGGGGGGTAAGCCTAGTACTGTTTGAGACCACCTTGCCTCTGTTGATTAGGATTTTCAATGAAGAATAGCATAATAATTAATGGCTTGTTGGCCTTTTCAAGAGCAGAAAATGATTTCATCAGTTGTAAAGTACTGTGAATGAATCTAGACCATGGGTTGTCTCTGTTTTATCCACATAGCTCCAAGAAGAGCAGATCTCTTATTGAACTCCAGTGACAATGGAGCTGCCAGTGTGTTTTGTCAGTGATGCTAACTTTCACAGGAAAAAAATTGTGATTCCCAGAATGGTTTTTTGTGGTACTCCTAGTCATAGACGGAGTACCACTATGTTGTCGCAAATGAGTGAATGAAAGAGTGTAACACAAGATGGCGGCCGGCCTCGCGACCTGGCCTCCACGGGGATCCCACGGCTTACAAATAGCAAATGTCACAAATCAGCAATCAGCCTGTTTTACAGTGGACGTAACCGATTCGCTGTTACGTTCTTCTGGGCACGAATAATGAAATGAAATTTTATGAGTAGTTAGGAAGATTGATAAGCTAAATTGTTTCTCTATTTTAAGGGTCCTGATTACTTAAGCAAAAAGTCATCACGATTTTTTCTTAGAAAGATATTTTATAGAGAATTTATCAATTAATCGAAAAATGGATAGAAATCTATATGGTCCCGAGCCCGTTTTCGAGATAAAAATTTTTGAACGGAACCATGTTTTGACATTTTTGAAGAACAAATGACGAAAAATGCATTTTTCACAAAAATATTTATTAATCAAAAACTAATAAAGCTATTGACGTAGTTTTTACAGGCAATCTCAACCAGACGGTATCTTACACAAATATGGGAAAATAAATTATATATGTTTTAAAATTTTGTCCAAATGTACAGTTTTGTTTTCGTCTTTGACTTAAAATTGCTCTGAAAAGTGAAACCCTAAACCACTTACCATCGCATGTAATGTTGAAAAGTCATCAGGATTTTTTCAAATCTTGTCAAAAGAAAGATTTTTACAAAATCTTTCAGAAAAAATGAAGAAAAATATAGAGTCCCGCGCAAAAAATGAGGGTTTTGGCTGGTTGAAGTATAATTTTCGAAGGCTCCTTGTGTTATTCTTATGTTGTCTTTTGGCGGGATTTGGCGCGCGCGCTGCGTTCTCAGCGGTAAATTGCTCGCGGGCACAGGTTTCAAGCGTCGTTGTTGTTCTAAAGTAGTCAGGACCCTTAAGATCGCTTTTATAGGAGTACCACATGCGCAGTTACTGCGCCTTTAATTTTTGTTTTTTGTTGCACCTTCCCAACAATAACCCAAAATAAACCCATTTTGGAAATCCCAAATTTTAACCCAATGTTGGATTTTGTAGCACTTTCCCAACCATAATCCAAAATAAACCCATTTTGGGAATCACAATTTTTTTCCTGTGAATGAATCTAGACTGTGGGTTGTCTCTGTTTTATCCACATAGCTCCAAGAAGAGCAGATCTCTTATTGAACTCCAGTAACAATGGAGCTGCCAGTATGTTTTGTTAGTGATGCTAATTATAGGACCACAGTGATGGGTGAAAGCTGTTGTGGTGTCCCATTTTCAGTTAAAGGAAAATTTAATAAAGAATTATTTGACAAATAAGTACTAAGACATTGTTTTATGGCTGACAGATCAATTAGACAGCATAACTTTTATTATTTTAGATATTTGGTTTTTCCACCATTTCCAGTCTACAGTTACTCAGATCTCAGGATGTCTATGTCACTTTTTAAATGGTTGCATAAATTTTGTTTTTAAATTCCCCCCCCCCCCCCCCCCTCCCCGGGTTGATAATAATGTGGATAGTTTTCTCTTTCCAGACATTCAATACATGTAATCGTAGATGAGATTTACTTGTTGTCAATATTTAAAGAAGGTCATTCTATGACAAGTATGCTAGCGATGGACAGGTATGTGTAGAACAACAATGGTGAATTGATTACTAATATAATGTAATATCAAGACTTAGATAAGGGACGGACCATTAGAAAAGTGAAGGGGTGGGGTGGGGAAGGTTGGACTTTGTATACTTTTTTTTCAGCTTGCCTATTTATGGAAGTTTTTTTTATTTTTTCTTGGGTCAAACGCTTTTTTTTTTCTTTCTTTTTTTGTTGATGTTTTTGCTCATATTATAATAAGTTTTATGAGTGTGTGACAAATTTGTAAATGTTAGTTGTTAACTCAGGGAGGGGAGGGTAAGTTTTTTGGACAACTTGGCGATCAGGGGAATTGTTAAAGTACTTTTGCACCTTTATTGATTAGGATTTCCGTTGAAGAAGAAATTAAATTCTTGCATATGTTTATCTAGTTCAAACCATAGACACTTTTAATTTTAAGCAAGTCTGTATTTTTTTTTTTTTAATATCTAGTGATTTAATTTTTAAAAGTGCTGGCCGCTTTTAAGATAACTAAAAGCCACAAGTTACTCTGCCAATCCTAAACAAAACATTAATATATAATTATTGAACAATATTTAGAATTCACACATTTTTAGCTCCTCTCTTCTTTGTTTGTGATGAATAATCCATTCATGTCTAAGTGATTTTTTTTCTATTTCCATTTTGTCTAGGGTTCCTGACAAGCAGTTTATTCATGTTATTTGGGGTTTTAGTAAGGTAACTAAAGCTAAAAAGGAAGGTTGGTGGGATCATTTGATTCCCTGCCAGCAGAGTCTATCTCGCTTGTGATTCTTGACCAGGAAAAAGAGAGATTCAAGAAGCTTTGTGTGATATGCTACTGCCCACAACTGTGGGCAAATAAAGTCAGTTGGATATCTGGGTTGACTGGAAATAAGCTGATTAGTTGCCCATTTAGGTAGCATCGCTGTTGGGATATTTTAGCCAACTAAATCACATGTATTGTAGTTGCTTGGATACCAAAGAGTGTGTGCGTTAAGAAAAGCAGCATCGAGTCACCCTTTTTTCTTGTAAAGAATCCAGAAACAAAAGAGACTGCTAGCAGGTAAATTATTTGATTGATTACCTGGTTGATTGAATGTCTGGTTGATTGATTGATTGATTGATTGATTGATTGATTGATTGATATTTAATAACCAGTCAATTGATCAATCAAATATTGGTCAATCAATTGACTGGTTGATTAATTGGTTGATTGATTGGTTGATTGAAATGAAAGAGTTACAGTTCAACAAGTCAAGTATACAAACACTGCCACTAGTGTTAGTAACAAGTTCACATAACATGCACCTATATTGTTCTATAGCAATACTTCAGCTGATGTAAGCCTTTGTTGTTTATGTGCCAACCAGGCAGTGATTAGCCTATATTTCAACAAAGCTTGTTGTTGTTCTGGTTGGCACATTAGCATCACAATTTAATGGTTAGTAAACGTCAAGTATTGTAAAGTTATATGTGCATAAACTTCCAATATAATCTAGTAAATGGTATTATGTAGGATTTTGGCATATCTGGTTTCCGATGTGGTGTACTTCATACATGGAACAAAGAAGTTCTTGCTGCGTTACGGTGGATAACCTACCTCCAGTCTGTGCCAACATCTACTCAGGTAACTTGTTGCCATGGCAACAATAAAAGCCACACATGGGAACACACTCTTAAAAACTTGCTCTTAAAGGACAATATCTAGTCACAAGTGTGAGGTCTAAAAAACTCTCACAACCACATACTTTTGTCTTCTGCCCAAAGATAACTACCTATCTTGCCTAACAATCTTACTTTAAAGTTATCTTCTGTCCAAAGACAGCTACCTATCTAGTGTAACTTTAAAGTTGTTATAGGTAGCTGGTACTACCAATTATGTTTTAAATTAATCACGAAATTGTAAAATATATCTAGAAAAAACAAATAGTACTAAATAAAGATTGATTGATTGATTGATTGATTGATTGATTGATTGATTGATTGATAGTCATATGCTGCAATGACTTGATTAGAGTTTCTTACCCCTTCACTTGATATTTTGTTGATGTTGTTGTTATTGTTTTTGTGAACTAATTTCTTTATTTTGATTTTTTTTGTAGTGTTTGCTGTCAAATCTCATAGCAGATAAGGGTTAGTGATCACAAGAATTCATGATAATTTGAATGCAAAATATACATTAATTACTAGCTACAAATTAACATAACCTCCTCTGCTTTTGGGTTCCCTGTGCTGTGACAAAAATCTAGTCTAAGGGGGAGGTGGATAACTTGAAGAAACAATTAAATTTTTTTTGCCCAGTCTCTGCTCCAAAGATCTTAACTGCACAGAAACCCCATGAGGGAGAAAAAAGTGTGAATTAAAGAGCAAAAATTGCCTGCCAAAAAGACTACTACAAACAATGGCCAATTGTTATTGTTAAACATCATTTTTCAGATTGGATTGATAAGGTGTATATACCAACGAATCACCAAAGACTGTTAGAATGCAACCAAATAGTGTGCGATGGACTAACAAAGGCCAGAATCCCTTATCTAGAAAGTTATGCAGGTCTCTTTGTATGGGCTGATTTTAGAGAGGTAATGAAGATTATAATTTAATGACACCAATAAAGTCTTGTAATTTGGTTAATGAAAACTAATGTAATGAGTTTCAATCCATGATTTGTTTGTATTCCTTTCGGTGTTTCGACGCCATCCAGCATCATTATCAAGAATTACATAAATATTCAGAAACAAAACTTACAGTGTAGTAATAAAGTCCCATGATAGTTAAATGTCAACAATATACTACAATATTTTAAGTGATGTTTCTGAATATTTATGTATTTCATGATATTGATGCTGGATACCATCAAAACGTCAAAAGGAATAAAAACACATCATGGATTCAAACTTTCCTACATTAGTTTTCATTAACCAATAGAGTCGTTTTCATATGAGTGGGAAACAGTACTGTATCATATCTTAGCCCTGTTTTCTAAGAAAACGTTCGGATTTCCCACCGTATCGTAGTGGTATCGTAACCATACCATTTCAAAGTCTCATGAAAGTGACTCTAATTGGTTGAAGCCTGGTTTCCATATAATCAAGAACAATCAAGAATAGTCACAAGCGATCAAAATAAATTCAATTAAAGGAAAGCAACGTTTTCCAAACCTAGAACCGTTTTCGATCCATATAGGATCGCAATGGAAATCATTCAAAAATGGTCGTAGGATCAAAAAACATTTTGAAAACTTTTCATGATAAGTATAATTATTTTCTTAGCTTTTTTATAAATATTGATAACGTCATAAGCACAACATAGGCCATGATCACATGCATTTCTTTGTAACTATGAAGCAAAAAATTGGGAAGAGAAAATTGATCAGAATATAAATCTTTTGAAAACACTCGATAAAACACTGTGTTTATAAAATTTTTAGTGAGAAAGGAACAGAAAAATTTACTAAACAAAATTGTAAAAATGTATTGGATGATTTGTGTGTATGACATCATCAAAATGTCATACATGAATAAACACAAGTACCCCTTTAACATTAAATATAATGGTATAAATGTCTGCACAGAATTAGAAAAAAGTGCCATTGTGTACATGGGCTCATCAAGCCGTGTAAGGGCAAGAAGCTCTTTATACTACTTGACATTCTACTTAATGAATATGCTGTTCTTGTTTAGTTTGTACCATCCAAGACATTTGAAGAAGAACTCAAAGTGTTTTGGAGGTTTCTAGAAGCCAAGATCTATATTACGCCTGGGAAAGCGTTTTCTTATAATAAACCAGGCTGGTTCAGACTTGTGTTTGCTACAAATCCTGAAGAACTTAAAATAGGTTAGTATAGTTTTAAATATTTATAATAATATATAATAATTAACTTTAAATGCAGCATATCCACTGAGTGGTCCTACATTTGCATTCTCTCACACTCACTACCTCTACATTTATATTTCAACTCACACAACACTACTCACGGTGTTGATTTTTGGTGGAGGGAGGATAACTGGAGATCCCGGAGAAAAACCCTCGTGGCATGAGAGAGAGAAACAACACATTATAAACAAACTCAGTTCACATATCACCCAGACCGATCCAGGGATCGAACCCGGGTCACAGTGGTGAAAGGCCAGTGCTCTCACCACTCGACCACCCATGCCACCCATATTTGTGCTGCAGTGCTCCCACCCCCCCCCCCCTACTCCCTTTGAGAAGACTAGATCATAATTTTTAATTTTAAATTGATAATCAGTAATGTTTTAGTGCACTGCCTCAAAACATCTGGATCCGCCCTCTGGTGATCATAAGGGTGTAAAACCAATGATCATATTAACTCTATATAAAGCATGAAAGTTCTCATGCAAAAATTTTTATTTCAAATCTATATATTACTCCAGCGAAGGACTAACATCCGAAACATTTAACAGTTTTGGGTTCTTCATTCTACGGTGTATAACTAGTACACATTTTACAACTGCCAAAATTAAAATCAACCAAATGAATTACAAACATTCAAGAACTACAAAATAATTTGAGATTTTTGTTATTAATTTACCAATAATATACTTGCAAAAAATCCTTGATTCTGATTGGTCGAGAGCAGTGCAGTTCAGACGTAACACCAGTGCAGAAAGCTGTAACACCAGTGCAGAAAGCTGTAATACCAGTGCAGAAAGCTGTAATACCAGTGCAGAAAGCTGTAACACCAGTGCAGAAAGCTGTAACACCAGTGCAGAAAGCTGTAACACCAGTGCAGAAAGCTGTAACACCAGTGCAGAAAGCTGTAACACCAGTGCAGAAAGCTGTAACACCAGTGCAGAAAGCTGTAACACCAGTGCAGAAAGCTGTAACACCAGTGCAGAAAGCTGTAACACCAGTGCAGAAAGCTGTAACACCAGTGCAAATTACAACTCAATTCAAAAGACAAAATACGCCCTAAAACTAAATGTTTTTGGAATTTTTTACTGTCTAGAGAATAATTTTAATTTTTTAATCTAATCTATTTACAAAAAGGTTGAAATTTTCCAAATATACTAAAGAAATTTGGAAAAAACTGAGCGAGATGCCGTTGAAAAGTTTTCAATTTTCGGCTTGAGCGCGCGATAGATGACGACATCATTGGTGCGGGTTCGCTCAAATTTGAATCAAAATCTGAACCAAATGTTTTTAAAAATCGACAAAATGGTTGAATTTTTTGCAAGTATATTATTAAAAGGTAATAAGATGGTTTCTCGTTCACTTTGGATTAATTTGCACTCGTTTGTTTTTCAAAGAGTCAAATTGCATTCGCCCTATGGGCTCATGCAATTATGAACTCTTTGAAAAACAAACTCGTGCAAATTAATTCCAAATTGAACTCGAAACCATCTTATTACCTATACTAATGATAATAATATTGATAATCAACTTGTTGTAGCCATAAGTAATGGATTGACATGAAACTGTGGCAGAATGCATTTTTACACCATAATGCTCTGACATTGGTTGATTTTATATGAAGAATATTTGATTCAAGCATTCTGTATTTGTTTTTTTATATAAAAAACTGCTCTACTATAAATACTTTTAAAAAACTTTTAAAAACATTTTTATTCAAAATTTTTTATGATTAATAAATTTTGATATTTTTAGTTAGTTATTTTTAGTTAGTTAGATGATTAGATTATTGTAAAGTGCTGTTGAAGCATGTTAAATAGCGCTATATAAATTTAAATATTTATTATTACTGGTATTATTATTATTATTATTTGCGATTGTTCTGATATCTTTGACATCTGATATCATAGTGCCATTAACTAATAAATGTTGATATGTCTTTTAAAACAGGGTTGCCCATGTATGATACTAGCAGAACAACCCTACCCAAATCCAGGAAGAGTGGAGGAGTAATCCCCCAGGGGCGGTGGAGCAGTGAGCAGCTAGCGTTCTTCATTTCCACCATATCCCCTTTCCATGGTCTTTAACAAAATCTCATTTTCATAAAAAGCCCTCCCTTCTTTGTTGTCCCTGTCCCCAGAGTGGAATGCTCCATCAACTAAGCTGTAAATCACAGGTCTGAAATGTGTTTTAATTTCAGCTATGGATCGTATTATCTCTTGTGCTAATGCAATTCGTGAAGAGCAAAAAATGAACAAATGTAAAGGTACATTCCTAGAGGACAGTGCAACAACCAACAATGGAATAGATGGTGAATTAGATGCAAGTTGTGAAACACTAGAAGATTTAGCTCAAGCTTTACGGGTCAATATTAGGAACAGTGACTGGTTGTCCATGAACACTGCTGACAAATGGACCAAGGAAAACCCTGAACTGGCGGATATTTTTTTGAAAAATATTCCCCAAAAAGATTAATGTAAAAAATGTTCATCCAATAGCCTGTGTACAGCCGTTCTTTTTCCAGTAGAGGGGAGGGGTGGGAACCGATGTACACAGGCTACTCATCCAAAACATTGATGTGAAAAATATCCCTCCTCAAGTGGTGTGGCTTTAAAAATAGTGCACAAGAAGATTGACAGAGAATAAAATCATTTACCTGAAAGAGTGACATTAACAAAATACATTGGCAGGTCCTAAGAGAAGGGAATTCCCATATATTGTAGGGTAAGGATGATTGTCAAAAAAGTTTCAAAAATACTCGGAAAGATGTTGAAATACTTTTGGCCTAAAATCCTTTTAGAAGTCCTAAAAGACCAGAACCCTTTAACCCCTTTAAGATATGATGTCATCCACACCCATTGTGAACTTTAAAATTATAATTGTGTATTAATAAAAAAATGAATTGTGCATATTAAAAGAACTTTACCCCTTTGCATTTTAAAGTCACTTGTACACTATATTTATACACTATACATTCACAATCTCCATTAGATTATTGGAATCTTGGGTTTCATGTGACCATCAATATGGACAACAATATCATGGCCAAGGGGGTGTTCAAGCCCGTTGACAAATGTTCTTTACAATGACCAGAAATGTAGCCTTGGGTTTCCTGTGGCCATCAATATCACCATCAATAGTTGTGTCCATTGGTCCCACTGGTCAAGCTGGTGGGCCAACAGTCATTTACAATGATATCTATTCTCTTTCATCATTATTCATTCATTTTTTTCCATTTCATTCTATTTCTTTATCATTCTGTTCAATTACATTCCATTCTGTTCCATTTTATGCCATTGTATTTAATTTCATCTATTCCATTTCATTGCATTCTTTTCCATTTAATTACACTCTAGTCCATTGCATTCTATTTCATTTCATCTTCCATGTTATTCTTTTCCATTTTTTTTTTTTATTTAAACATATTTAACTCAATGTTTTCTCCAAAAGCACTAAGGCTTATCATGGGATATTACATCAGTATTAAATAACAGTGGAGTACATATGAAGACTAAATTACAAAACATAGATATGTTCTTTTCCATTTAATTCCATTGACTACATTTCATTGTATTATATTCCGTTCCATTATTTTCCGTTCCATTCTAGTCCATTGCATTCTCTTCCATTTCATTGCATATATTCCATTCCATTATTTTCCATTTCATTGCATTCCATTCCATTTTATTCTATTCCAGCCCATTTAAGAGTATTCGATTCTAATCCCCTTCCTTGCAGCATATATTCTGTTATACTGTATTTTATTGTAGATTTTTTTGCCATTCAAATACGACTTTTAAAAGTATATTTACTCGGGCTTCCAAAAGGGCCCGAGTTTAAAATTCGCCTGTGTTCGTGGTTGTCTTCAGTCACAAAATGCAGATTTTTGACAAATCTCCCCACACCATCCATATACTAGTTCTTTTATTAAAAATAAAGTTGAACGTCTCAAAATTAGCTATTTTTAATTTATTTCAACTTGTTTTAAATATTTACAATAACATTTTTTTAAATATTTACAATAACATTTTTTTAAATTGAAATATATTTATTACATTATAAACATGTCGTAATGTTTGAGATCGAGAGACTTCACCGTGGTAAACGCTTCACAAAACTTCCACAATATTTACCCATTGCTCAGTGTATTTTGGATTGGCGATAACTGAAAAGAGAAAGAAAAATGTCGAGTTATTGGTTATGATTTGGCAAATTTGAAATAAATGATGTGAATGAAGCACAAAGTTTGCGACAGCCTTGCTTCGTACATGATTTTGTTGGAAAACTTCAGTCGAGCAGAATCAAATATTACGATGTTGTGGGGTCTCGTCAATTTTTTTAATTGTCAGCCTTTTGTATCAGTGAAGTTTGTGTAGTGAATTGAATATATTTTGCTTAGAAATTATGTTGTTGCTCAAAGAGAGCGGGCAGAATTGCGGTCGTTTCGCACCGCTTGCCAGTTCGACCCCGTTTCTCAAGTCAAGTTGAAATCAATGGATATCTCATAATATTACTTGAAAACCACATTCTTTAGATCTAGGAAATATTGTTTTTTTAAACTGTTATTTCTTGCAGTAAAAGTGAAAATACAAAGTTTTGAATAGAACAACAAAATTAACCTACCGCGTGTATTTTCACCTGAGTTCGACGATCTCCCGAGCCAAGTCCGAGTCCGAGTCAAATCCTAGTCCGAGTCAAATGCCCGAGTCAAAAAAAAACATGATGAACGAACCGTAATTTCTTTGAGTAAAGTTGAAGACACATCTGAGAAGAGTAGAGTAAGGTGGTTTGTTGAACTGACGAGATAAACAGCGATTAGTTTCACTCAGGACTCCGATTATAAAAACCACGGTTAAAAACATACTGCACATATTTTGACTTTGTAGTGACAGCTTTCAATTTGTTCTTGGACTTTTGCTAGATGAAGTACATGCGTTCGGCTTATTGAACATGTCCGTATATAGTCAAATTGATTTTAGAATTGTGCTGAATCTTTCTCGCCGAAACGTTACGAACCACAAACAAGTATTGATTTTTACTTTCGTTCATAGATATTCATATGTAAACTCGTTCGTGGCGATATTTGGATGCGTTATTTTTCCTCGATAGATCTCAAACTCGGATAAACTTGGATAATTAATTGCTCTTTCATATCGCTAAGTTATTTTATCGAAAGGTTTTTAATAAAGGTGTGATTTTGGTCATTTGATGCGGCCTTGGAAAGAGATTACAAGGGACACTGTACTTGGGGCACGAAACATCGGCCACAAAAGACGCCAAACACAGCTAAAATCGCTTTTAGATCGACAAATAGTACACATATTCGAGTACTGCAACGAACAAAGATTGTTTTGTGTCGATGTTATTGATAAAAAGTGGTCAAAATAATCAATTTGAAGAGGCTAGTAAACAAGCAATTACTCGACGCAAATGATCAACTCAGCAGCAACCACAGGAAGCCCAATCGAAGTAACACGAAAGCTTGGAAAAAAAGATGAAAATAAATAAATCAATAAATAAATAAATAAAACTAAAACGGTAAAACAGAAGTCCGCTGACCAAAGATATTGACTCGGGCATTTGACTCGGACTTGACTCGGACTCGGACTTGACTCGGAAAAAAGAATCAGTCATTTTCACCTTGTTCTCCATCGATTCAGTTTAGATTTTCTTCGGTTTTGCTTTCATGTAACTTTCCTATCCATCAAAAACCATTCCAATTACCTTATTTTCAAATGCAGAGTAGTACTTGATTCATAATTTTTCAAAATAAGCTGTAAAATTGATATATTTTTCGATAAAATTCAGTCTACTTTCCTTGTACGAGCGACTCGAGCGATTGTTTTCTTTTTCAAATTGTCCCACTACCTCTTAGTCAAGTTTTTGTTGTCGCACAGGAATCCCAAGAGCAGGAAAAAGCGGTAGATAATAACAGTGACAAAGATATGCCCGTCAAAGAAAACGGACAAACTAAAAGCTGGTATTGCATACTTGAAACTCAGTATCGTTACAGTCATTTCATACATTAACACATTTTTAAGGGAAGATTCCTTTATTATAAAAAGTGCAATTTAATCATCTGACAAGGCATTTTTTTAGCGCTTAAAAACAGCGAAACAATTAGATAAATTTCAAAGGTCAAAGAAAAGCCCGAGTTCTAGCCTCTCACACAGCCGCGTTTTTGTGTCACGCGTCACGCATTCCCCCTTGTTTTGGGGGAATGCGTGACGCGTGACACAAAAACGCGGCTGTGTGAGAGGCTACCCGAGTTCACGCAAATATGCGTCTAGTAGCATATAGATAATTTGTCTGCTCGTTGTAAGTTAATGGTAGAAGCCGCGAAAGAAAAATACCTTCTGAATCCCCTTTAATCCCAATTCACAAAAGCGATGCTTCAGCTGTCAAAAGTCTCTGTTCCAACCATACAGTGATTGGCCGTTATTTCCGTACGGCTTATTATAGTTCTTATTGGACATTAGCATAACAATTTGTTTGTTTATAACCATGAAGTATCTGCAAGATTCTGCAATATGGCCGCTTTCACAACAAGACTAGGTCGTCTTTGACTGCCGATCAAAGATTTTGGCCAATACTCTATCGAAAACCAAAAGTATAATACTAATCTATGATTATTAAAGAAAGCATACCAAGGAAAAACTTAGCGGCGCATAACATTTAAGGGTCCTGACTACTTTAGAACAACAACGACGCTTGAAACCTGTGCCCGCGAGCAATTTACCGCTGAGAACGCCGCGCGCGCGCCAAATCCCGCCAAAAGACAACACAAGAATAACACAAGGAGCCTTCGAAAATTATAATTCAACCAGCCAAAACCCTCATTTTTTGCGCGGGACTCTATATTTTTCTTCTTTTTTTCTGAAAGATTTTGTAAAAATCTTTCTTTTGGCAAGATTTGAAAAAATCCTGATGACTTTTCAACATTACACGAGATGGTAAGTGGTTTAGGGTTTCACTTTTCAAAGCGATTTTAAATCAAAGACGAAAACAAAACTGTAAATTTTGATAAAATTTTTAAACATATATAATTCATTTTCCCATATTTATGTAAAATAACGCCTGGTTGAGATTGCCTGTAAAAACTACGTCAATAGCTTTATTAGTTTTTGAGTAATAAATTTTTTTGTGAAAAATGCATTTTTCTTCATTTGTTCTTCAAAAATGTCAAAACATGGTTCCGTTCAAAAATTTTTATCTCGAAAACGGGCTCGGGACTACATAGATTTCTATCCATTTTTCGATTAATTGATAAATTCTCTATAAAATATATTTCTAAGAAAAAATCGTGATGACTTTTTGATTAAGTAATCAGGACCCTTAAGCTCGACTTTTCTTCAAATTTATGCGAAAAAATTGACCATAGAGTAAGACTGACAAATCTTCTCCGTGCTTGAGTTAAAGTTTATATTTAGTGAAGATAGAAGTATATCAACAAAAGCCTGACCAGCAATTTACAAAATTTGGTGGTTCATCTGTGTTTTCACAATTATTTGGATTAATCAAGATCATTCTAACCTAATTTCAGGTTCGGTATTCAAATCAGTCAAATTGCTTGAGAGGAGAAACACAACCATGGCGTCAACAAATATCGCAATATCACATTTTGGCCAATCTTTCATAAAACAATAACAATGCTGTGATGTAGAATGTGGTTTGTCGACTCGCATCAGTTATATTTAGCTTCGGCGCAGCCCCTCAAACATACCGCTTATCAAGAAGGAAAGTTGACCAAAACTTGCAAAATGCGCAAATAATCTGCTCATCACTCCACAAAATCGATCTTCAATAAGAAATCATTTTGTACCACACAATTCCCGTGACCTTTGATTGTTAATCTGTGGAAAAAGTTTTCTGCTACTTCTTTTATTTTGGCAGCAGTCCTCATACGAATGCAGTAGGTTTGTGTTTACTTCATCGTTTTGCGGACTTTTGCTCAAAAATATTTTGAGATCAAAAACCTCCACATTTGCTTGACTTAGTCACAGCACCTTACAAAGTGATAGACTTTATGTATCCATTTATATTTTCCTAAATTGAAGATCACTAAGATTGCGATTGGAACTCAAAAGGTCCCCTGTCGTAGAAAAAAATGTAAACATGACCGCGGGCTAAAATTTTCTGACATGCGCAGACAAATTCTCTATATGCTGAGTCACACTACATGCATTTTGCGGCACGTGACTTTGCTGCAAGTGAGCTAACACAGGGAACACGTCACTTTGACCATTGAGACTCCAGCTGCCATGGAGAAGTTTTCAATCATAGCATGCTGGTATGATAAAACTATCAAAAAGGCATAGACAAGGACCGCTGTATATTTCAAATTATTCCTGGTTGCCATCACAAAAGTGCCATATAAAAAAGGATCTATTGGTGAAAAAGTGAAAAAGCCATATCTTCTTGGGTATGATATGGGTCGATTTTCCAAGCGATCAGTTGTGTTTGGTGCACTGGCGATTGTTTTTGTGCGAGTGTTGTGGAACTTGAACGAACGATATTCTAACAAAATCAACTTTAGAAAAAAAACTACATATCGAAGAATCAGTAAGGACCAACAAGGTTAGCTATTATGGTAGTTTAATTGATAATAATAATAATGAATACGCGTATACATTTTTTTAAATTCCTTAGGCCTAAACTATAAATATTCTCTCTATTACAATAAACTAAGAACAAACTACACGTGATAGTTATTAAATACATTACAATAGAATAAAATAGAATAAAAACTGAGGAGTATTGTAAAAAAATAAATTTGAGATATTTTTCTAAGATTCGATTGGTGACGTGTTGGCCGACTTCCGGATTGAACGCTCCATTAGGCAAAGCTCAAAACAACTTGAAATCATTCTTATAATTATTCATTATATTAATAATTTGTTAAGATATTTAAGTTGTTTGTAACGCAAAAACATCATGAATTTCGATTTTCACATTAAATCGCTATAAAAACGAAAACTGTAAAATGATTCCACAAACCATAAAACTTACTCCCCAACACAGACGGCATGTTGATATGTTCTGTTCATCCAGCCATCCATCCAGCCATCCATTCATCCATCCATTTATTCATCCATCGAGCGATGATCCATCCATGCTTTGAGACAGTTTAGATTTAACTAGACATTGCATTAGTTTATTCAAGAACATTCTTATACAGTGTATGATATCATAGTTCTGAAATAGTCTAGTATTTTCTAGATCAATTATGTAATTGCTTACGTTCTGGAAAGTTCCACAACACTATATAAGTAGAGCTCGAGTCAGTTCCCTTGTAAACAAAGAAACGAAACAGAGAAGTTAATAGCTACCGCAACAAGAGATAGAAGTCTATACTATTAAAACTGCCATTTGGACCATCCACAGGTAAACGTCTCAGCAGAGAAAGAAACCAACAAAGAAAATGTATGGCACAGCAGGTATGGCCACTTTGGTGTACATAGCTTAAGAAGTTAGCCAAGGACAGTATGGTCAGGGGTTTTGATTACGATGCATCTAAAGAAGTAAAGTTTTGTGAGGCGTGTGCTGAGGACAAAATCCATCGTAGCAAGTTTCCAGTCAATGAAAGCAGGCGAGCAGAAGAACCACTCGGTTTAGTACATACAGATGTCTGTGGCAAGATGGGTTCTAAATCCCTTAGTAAAGAGTGGAAAGTTATGGCAGAGAATTCCACGGGACGAAAGTTGAAGGCAATACGTTCTGATAATGGTGGGGAGTACATGTCAACAGAATTCAAGAATTATCTGGCCAAAGAAGGGATTCGACACGAACTTACCATACCCAAAACGCCTGAGCAGAACGGTGTAGCTGAGAGGATGAACAGAACATTGGTTGAGACAGTAAGGTCAATGTTAGCAGGTGCACACTTGCCACAAAGGTTCTGGACAGAAGCATTGTCCACAGCTGTGTACCTTCGAAACAGAAGTCCAACAAAGTCACTCAAAAGTGAAACTGCTAATGAGGCTTGGATGGGTGAAAGACCGGAAGTAAAGAACTTTCGTGTATTTGGATGTTAGATTCTAAAGCAAGGAAATGTGTTCTTCTCGGTTACGGCACGGAGACCAAAGGCTATCGACTCTACGACGCAGAATGCGGAAAGATACTGTACAGTCGATACGTCATGTTCGATCAAGAACAAAGTCTAAACCAAGACCAAGACCATGTAATGGAGCTTGATTGCTTCTTAGATGAAACAGAGAAAGAGCAAAAGCAATTAAGAACCACGTAGATCAACAAGAGAAAGAAGACAGCCTGATTACTTTGGGGAGTGGGTAGCGATTGCAAACTCTGAGCGGAAGGAACCTAGAAGTGTAAAGCACGGCTTGTCTGGAGAGAGTAAAGCAAAGTGGCAAGAGGCAATGGAGAAAGAAATGGAGTCACTCAGTGAAAACAGTGTCTGGGAACTAGTTGAGCTGCCAAAAGATCGCAAAGCTGTGAGTAGTAAGTGTGTGTATAAGATAAAGACCGACGCCGATGGATCCGTAGAACGATACAAGGCACGATTGGTGGCACAAGGGTTTACCCAGAAGTTTGGTATTGATTACGATGAGACCCACAATATGGATGTCACCACTGCATTCCTGAATTGTGAGCTTGAGGAGGAGGTGTACATGATACAGCCCGAGGGTTTTGAAGTGAAAGGCAAGGAACACCTTGTGTGCAAGTTGAGGAGGAGTATTTATGGTCTTAAGCAATCCCCACGATGTTGGAATACCATTCTTGATGGTACATTGAAAAGAATGGATTTTGTACAAACTACCGGTGATCCGTACATCTACACAACAGTAGACGGTGAGCATGTCACCAATGGCAACATTGAGTTGAAGTACTGCAAGTCTGAAGACATGATTGCGGATATGATGACCAAAGCATTGAGTCATGTACAGTTCTCTAAGCTACGCGAGATGCTGGGGGTGAAGGCAAGAATGAAGTAATTCGCCTTCGAGTGAGGAGGAGTGTTGGAAATAGCACTCTAGCGAATTCTAAGAGACAGTTTAGATTTAACTAGACATTGCATTAGTTTATTCAAGAACATTCTTATACAGTGTATGATACTCATAGTTCTGAAATAGTCTAGTATTTTCTAGATCAATGATGTTATTGCTTACGTTCTGGAAAGTTCCACAACACTATATAAGTAGAGCTCGTTCGCAAGAATAACTTGTACTGAGTCAGTTCCCTTGTAAAGACTGAACAACTTGTAAACGTTTGATGACGAATATTAAACGGTCTTGATCTGGAAAGCTGTCTGGCTTCATTTTTTCAACACCACTTTTGTTGATTTTACTGATAAATACATAATTGTGATTGTATGTTTTCATGTTTCTGCTGTAAATCAAAATTACTTCACCATCTAATAGGAAAAAAATCATTTAATTGATAATCATTATTATATTGTGCTCAGTATATAGTTTTTATGTAGACCAATTTTACCATTTAAACCTGGATTAATTCTGAGTGACTAAACATTGGGATTATTCCTATGTCATTCATTCTCAAATTAGTACAGATTTCAATGTTGCATGTAATAAACATTATTATGATTAGCCAAAGGCAGTTGCTATGGACAACGGTTGCTTTGCTTAGTAATGACAGCTGTGCTAGTACATGCCTCATCTGATTTTAAATGACCTTGATATGAATAGGTTCTCAGACAATAAAAAACATTTCCTGACATCAATGAGATCGGAAACATTTTAGATACATAAAATACAATTAGCCTGTTTTTATTTAAAAGCCATCAGTGTGGGAACTGTTGTCTGTGTTGTGGGAACTTTAATTCAAATGCGAAAAACAGATATTCCAGCCAATGGTTTGTATCAAAACCCATTGTTTCACAATACAACACCTGGACTTTTTTTTCAGGTTCAAGTTTTTTTTGTAGTATTTATAAAATGAGAATTAGTATATTATCAGTAGTTATAGAAGTCGTCATGGGTATTGATTTGTTTTAAAAATCACCTATTAATTATTTATGAGGACGGTTTAAAATATATATTGTCAGTAAAAAAATCAAGTGGGATTAATCTGGGTAAATTTGAACCCAATGTTGGGTTTGGTAGCACTTTCCCAACAATAATAAATCAAAAATAAATCCATTGTGGGAATCACAATTTTCTCCTGAGTCCCCTACGAGGCTAACTAGTACGCCATCTAGACCTCTGGCTTAATGCCCTTATCCTGAAGAAGACAAAATTTTAATGACCAAGTAATTAGATTTAAGTGATATATTAATTTATGTTAATGTGATTCTCATTTTATCAGATCCTGTGAAGTCTACTGGTAAACCTATTGTGCCATTGTCTGTTCTAAAATCCTGGTCTGCCATATATGGTGAAAAAGGATGTCCAAAAAATCCTTGGCGTGGTAGACTTCGTAAACTATTCAAATCCTGGAGAACCATTGCCAAAAAATATAATATCGAATATGTATTGACATATGGTACGTTATTTGGAGCATTACGGACAGGTGATGTTATACCATATGATTCAGACATGGATGTTTTTGTGAACTTTAAATATTATCCATTACTGAAAAATATATCAGTGGAAAGGAACTTTGACCCAGGTGATAGTAAAGTACGGTTAGTTTTACAACCAGAATTTGAACGTAACATATCAACTGAAGCGAGGAAGAGATACACATGCGAAGGCAAGGTGAGTTTATGTACAAGTTTATTGTCAATTTCTCAATATGCAAGTTTTGTGTTGCATTTACAACTACCAAACGTCTGGCCCAGTTGGTTGAGCACTGATTTATTGTTTGGGAGGTCATGGGCTTGGCCCCTGTGGCAGGACCAACACTCAGGGTCTTAAAATAATCGAGGAAAAAGTCCTGCCTTTGTAATTCCATCTGCAAGTGGTTATAATTTCATGTCTTCTCGGATAAGGACATTATAATCAGAGGTCTTGAGGGCCATATGTGGAATAACTCAGCTTCGGAGTTAATGCATCACCTGAGTCAATGTTAAATAAAGAGTGATGACATTGATGATGATGGTGGCTTAAATGATGATGAAAGCAACAATGTGCACTGATATGGTAATAATGTATTCCATTCCCCAGTTGAGTGATACTATGGTAGATGCCTGTTCTTTTCAAGATCCAATGGGCCGCCTCGTCAGACGACACCTACACATTGATTTATGGCCACTCTATGACAGAGGAGATAAATTATTAGACACAGCAGATGGAGATATACACATATATACAAAGAAGGATATGTTTCCTTTAAGACTGTGTAAAATGATGGGCTGTGATAGTTACTGTCCCAATAAGCCATGGAATATACTCAAAGCTCACTACAGAACTAGTGACCTTGAACCTACTTATAAATGTAAAGGAAAAAAATGGTTGGACAAGAACAATCAACCTGCAAAATAATGTTTAGATTGACTTTTGTCCAAGATGAGTATTTCATATGAAAAGTAATTGAGTGAAAAATGTCCCATTACTTGGAGAGGACCTAAATACATGTAAAATGTATGTTAGACTGCGTAGCGGCTCTCTTGGGGGGATTGGGAATTTCTTTTCCTCGACCCAAATCCCCCTCCCCAAATCCCCTCTCCCCTCCCCAAGAGAGCCGATATGCAATCTAACGTTAGGTGAAATATGTGTGAAAAGGACAACACTGTCTGATGTCACACATGATGGTATTTAGACATTGTCATCACATTACAACCAAATATCTTAACATGGTATTTTTACACAGTTTTTATCATTTGAATATCACATAAAAACACTTGCCCCCCTTTTAAGCAATGATATCCTCACTTTTTTCGTTGAAGTAATTGACATCTCAAGCCATATAGTTAATCGAGTGAAATGGTTTTGAAACTCTATTGTCATATGTTATTGTACACTTTTTTCAAGCATGACCGTGCACTATCTTTTGTTTCACTATTCTTTTACCCTTGTTGGATAAGGCTGAGTGAACAGATCAAAATCGTTCTTTTGGCTGCTCGCTCAAAATGCCTAATAATTAATACAAACAAATTGAATAATCCTTACCATAACATCATAGACAAAGTTTATGTCTTGTTATTTCACAATTTGGAATGAGCACAAATAAAAACCTGTGCAGGGTCAAGACCGGTTCAACCTACAAACCGAACAAAGACAAAACAATATGTTTTCTAACCATTCTTTCTATTAACTATGCTCAAGCTAATTAAAAAAAAACAAGTGTATATGATCATAATACGTTTTTCGTAACATCCAAACAAGTTTTGTTAGCTTTTTTTACGTTCATTAAACACCAATATTCAGAAAATTCACGAAAACGTCATTTCTGGGATGGCCTCACCTTAATTATTAGGATTTTTATATATTTATATTTTTAGGATTTTTATATATTTTTATTATACATGAAAGGGAAAAGAGAAAGTAAAACAAACTTCTAAATAACCAGCAATTGCAAATACGCGAGTACAAAGAGTGGATAACTTTACGCATTACGTAACACATGTTGCATGACCTCTGTCTCGTAAGCGACCATCTCCAGTAAGCGACCACCCATAGTTGCGATATCCGTAAGCCGGGTTCCTTGTGGATAAACTCGACTGATCATTTCTTAAAACATATCCAATGTTATCCGTAATTTTTTAGGCGTTTTCATGTTGTTTTAAATTAATTCGAGATATTTTCATGTAGTTTCTTGTGTCTTCGTCATTTTCTAGTGTTTTCATGCTGTTTTAAATTATTTTGGTGGTTTCAGATGGTTTCCTTGGTGGTTTCAGGTGGTTTCAGATGGTTTCAGGTGGTTTCAGGTGATTCCAACATTTAGTAACAACCAGTCGCAAATTGTTCTAGTATGCACGTGCAAATACATTCGCATAGCATACAAAACATTTGCATAGCACTGCACGGTATATAAATCAGGAACCGGAAGTCAGGAATGAAGAAAACAGTTATTATAATTTATTCAACTCCATTTTCGTTTATCAGGTCTTGTCATAATGTCAGTGTAATGCTGATACTATGATCACAAATTCAAAACATACTGATCATATATTTGTCAACTAATTTCAAGGGCGGGGTTTATTTTCAAATTAAGGTGCAAGGGCAAGAGTCCGCCCTAGGAAAAGACAAAAATATGAAAGCAAAGTTTTGAACAACAAATTTGGCTGTAATATTAGGCTCAGGCATAATCATGACGTCACCACATGCTGATTTTAATTTACGGTTAGGGGAATCCTGCGCTGCAAAAATATATGTTTTTTAAGTGTCTGTAACGGAGCTAGTGAGATTTGATAGTTTTTGCATTAGTTTGCATTTGCTCAAATAGCAAAATAAGGTTTGGGATGTGATAGATTGTTTCAGGCTAAGAGATTGTTGTTTAATTTTAGAAAGGCAGCAAGTTTGAATTTGTGATCTTCAAAGTGTCAACAACGAAAAATTGTATTGAGGCCAACTTAGGGGAGATTGAGATCCCGTATCCCCTAAATATGTAACGTAAATAACCCGTATACCCTTAACTTTGAGACTTGGTATCCCTCAAAACTGACCACATATACTAATACAACTTCGGTCAAGCGTGTTGTGGAGCTCTTCCCTAGTGTCTTTGCGCGCAAAAGCACAGGCATCCCGAACTGGAAATACGTTGTAAAGATCGCAATATCTAGCTATACGGGGATGATCCGCTGAACAGGGTATGGGTTTTCGACCTTGGTGTCATGAACAGGGTATCCAATTCTACTCTATTTCCGATTTAATCCAAACTCAGGGCCCAAAAAATGAAAAAATTGTAATTTGTCATAAACAGGGTATGGAAGTTAGCTATTTTTTGTCATAAACAGGGTAACCCCTACAGGATCCCAGCGGAACACCCCTACCCAGATCTGAAGGGAGTAACCCCCCCTCCCCCGGGGGGGGGGGGGGGGCGGGGGTATTCAGAGACCGCGTTAACAGTTGAATCACCATAAATTCATTTATTTATTAATAGACCAGTTTCAAGTTCTTCATTGCTCAGGCTAAGCCTCAATTTTATAGGTAAATTAACAAAAGAGTCAAGACAAAACCATAGGTATTTATATTGTTTTTGGAATGGTGTATTCCCACGGGATGTACCTCGTACAAAAGAATATATCACATACTATCGAGGTTTAGCCTGAGCAATGAAGAACATGAAACTGGACTATTGTAAAGTTATTTCTACGTCTGGTTTTGCTATTTTTGATTGGCCAGCTTTGACTTTGCACGTGACTTTGCTGCAAGTGAGCTAACACAGGAAACCCGCCACTTTGACCATTGAGACTGCCATGGAGAAGTTGTATTCAGTTAAAGCATGCTGGTATGATAAAACTATCAAAAAGGCATAGACAAGGGCCGCTTTGTATTTCAAATTATTCCTGGTTGCCATCACAAAAGTTCCATACAAAAAAGGATCTATTGGTTTGTGGTTTGAGCCCTTTTAGCAGTGAAAAAGCCATATCTTCTTGGGCATGATATGGGTCCATTTTCCAAGCGATCAGTTGTGTTTGCAGGTGCACTGGCGATTGTTTTTGTGCTTGGAGTATTGTGGAACTTGAACGTACGATATTCTAACAAAATCAACTTTAGAAAAAAAACTGCATTTCGAAGAATTGGTAAGGACCAACAAGGTTAGCTATTATGGTAGTTTAATTGATAATAATTATAATATATACATTTTTTTAAAGCCCCTTGGCCTAAACTATAAATATTCTCTAACGCTATTTACAATAAACTAAGAACAAACTACACATGATAATCGTTAAATACATTACAATAGAATAAAATAGAATAAAAACTGAGAAGTATTGTAAAAAAATAAATTTGAGATATTTTTCTAACTAAAATTCGATTGGTGACGTGTTGGTAGACTTCCGGATTGGACGCTCCATTAAGCGAAGCTCAAAACAACTTGAAATAATTCTTATAATGATTCATCATATTAATATTTTGTTAAGATATTTAAGTTGTTTTTAAAGCAGAAACATCATGAACTTCCATTTTCACATTCAATCTCTGTAAAAACGAATACTGTAAAATGATTCCATTGCCATAAAACTTACTCCCCAACACAGAGAGGATGTTGATATATTCTGTTCATCCAGCCATCTTCATCCATCCATCTAGCTATCCATCCATCCATTGGTACCTCCATCCATCCATCCACCCATCCATTTATTCATGCGTACATCCATCCATTTATTCATCCCTTGAGCCATGATCCATCCATCCATTCATTCATTCATTTATGTTTTCAATAATACTTTTAATAAACCCTTGGAAACTTCCACAATTAATATTATTTTACTGATAAATACATCATCGTGATTGTATTTTGTTTTTTTGTTTTCATGTTTCTGCTGTAAATCAAAATTATTTCACCATCTAATAGGAAAAAAAATCATTTAATTGCTAATCATTATTATATTGTGCTATATAGTATTTATGTAGACCAATTTTACCATTTAAACCTGGATTATTTCTGGGTGACTAAACATTGTAATTATTCCTGTAATTATTTTCAAAATAGTGCAGATTTTAATGTGACTTGCAATGTTGCAAACAAGTGATTGTCCAAAGCTACAAAACAGTTGCTATGGACAACGGTTACTTTGTTCAGTAATGACAGCTGTGCTAGTACATGCCTCGTCTGATTTTAAATGACCATGAATAGGTTCTCCAACAATAAAAAACATTTCCTGACAAAATGAGATAGGACACATTTTAGATACATAGAATACAATTAACCTGTTTTATTTAAAAGCCATCGGTGTGGGAACTATTGTCAGCGGGAACTTTAATTCATCAGTGAAAAAAAAGAGATATTCCAGCCAATGGATTGGATCAAAAACCCATGTTTTACAGTACAACAACTGGAAATGTTTTTCAGGTTGAGGTTTTCATATAGTATTTATAAAATGAGAATGAGTATTTTATTGGCAGATAAAGATACAAGTCAAGATGAAGCCGCATATCTAAAGCAATAATAAAACACAAATTTTATAAATTGCTTCTAAAACTCCAAACCTATGTTTATATTTTTTCTTTAAAGACTAAAAAATAATAATAATTTAATTTTATGGTCCTTGCATGAGGAAAAAGAGCTTTTATTTTATGTGAATAAAGTTAATGAGGTTAAATCTCTATCAGTAGTTATAGAACCCTTGTCATGGGTATTGATTTGCTTTCAATGAAAATCATTCACAGTTAATTATTCATGAGAATGGTTTGAATAGTATATCACACAAAAATCAAGTGGGATTGCCATCAACACTGTAAGGAAAGATGGGATCCATGAACTCGGCCTATTGGAGACCCTCAACTAACACATACCAATTGATTACTTTTGCAGGAAATTTGTGACTGGGTCGATGTCTTAAAGCTTATAGCCAATTAAATAGCCTCTCACACAGCCGCGTTTTTGTGTCAATGCATGACTCGTGACACAAAAACGCGGCTGTGTGAGAGGCTACCAATTAAAACGTTATTTTATAAATTGTAAATTCTGATCGGACGAGCATTGTTTAATAATGACACAATAATCATACAGTCACAACAAACAATTATTTTTTTGTTTTTTGTTTTGAGGATTTGTGCTCTAGTCACTGGTGTACTTACAATAGGAAATGCAAGTCTCCAAAGAGGGGAATTGCATTGGAAATGGTCTGATTTAATAGTAGACATATCACAGGCGGACCAGGTCAATTTCCTGTGGCTTATTAGTCGAAGGGTCGTGAGATCGAGTCCCATAGAAATCACTAAAAAACCTTTTCAGTCTATTTCTTTCTTTTCTTCTTCTTCTTTAGATAAAAAAAAAATCCCTGTGTTGTAAATAACTTTTTTCTGAAAACAAAACATTTTTAAACATGTTTTTATATTTTTAGCCTCCCACGGAGGGGGATAAAAATATAAAAACATGTTTAAAAAATGTTTTGTTTTCAGAAAAAAGTTATTTACAACACAGGGATTTTTTAATCTAAAGAAGAAGAAGAAAAGAAAGAAATAGACTGAAAAGGTTTTTTTTGGTAATTTCTATGGGGCTCAATCTCGTGACCCTTCGATTAATAAGCCACAGGGAATTGGCCTGGTCCGCCTGTGGACATAAGGGTAAATTTGAACACAATGTTTTTTTTTTTTTTTGGTTTTGGTAGCACTTTCCCAACGATAATTAATCAAAATAAATCCATTGTGGTAATCACAATTTTTTTCCTGAGTCCCATACGAGGCTAACTAGTAAACCATCTAGACCTCTGCTCTTATCCTGAAGAAGACAAAATTTTAATGATAAAGTATAGAATTAAATGATATATCAATTTACTTTAATGTGATTCTCATTTTATCAGATCCTTTGAGGCCTACTGGTAAACCTATTGTGCCATTGTCTGTTCTAAAATCCTGGTCTGCCGTATATGGTGACAGAGGATGCCCAAAAAATCCCTGGCGTAGCAGACTTCTTAAACTATTCAAATACTGGACAACCATTGCCAAAAAATATAATATAGAATATGTATTGACATGTGGTACGCTACTTGGAGCATTAAGGACAGGTGATGTTATACCATATGATTCAGACATGGATATTTTAGTGAACTTTGAACATTATCCATTACTGAAACAAATAGCAGTAGAAAGGAACTTTGACCCAGGTGATAGTAAAGTACGGCTAGTTTTACAACCAGAATTTGAACGTAACATATCAACTGATGCAAGGAAGAGATATACATGCGATGGAAAGGTGAGTTGATGTACAAGTTTATTCACTTTCTTGTGGACGTTTTTGATATACAAATACTACTGATAATAATAATGACAAGGACAAGGATAACCGCTTTTATTTAAACACGATAAGTTTAGTACCCAATGTAGCTGAAGTGGCACATACTTATAAAATTCATAAATAATTAATGTCAGAACCCAGAACAATAACAAATCACTACTGTGATGGCATCTGTATATTTGATACAGAAATCGTCCTGATTTGCATAAGGTTTAGCTTAAAATATCTCGGCCAAATTAAATCTAATTTCAAAAATATTAATCTAGAAAGAACAGCATTAACCTAGACATTTCATAAGTAATATACAATATTCGCGTCCGATCTGTATGGAATATAAAATGTCTCGCCTTCTGCTCGACACTGCATATTCCATACAAATCGGCCGCTCATATTGTATATATTACATATAACCATAACATTGTTAAGAATCCCAACTGCCTAGGAGACAAACCACATGGCTATATACAAAGCATTGCCGAGAAATTGTATATTGATCAAATCAGAAACCCAGACAAATGCAATTTCTGTGGTCAGAGCAGGAATTGAACCTAGAACCGCCAGATTGCGAGACGAACACTTTGACTACTCTGCCATACTACACCACACTACAACATAATTTCTCAATATGCATGTTTTGTGTTGCATGTTCAACTACCAAACGGCTCGCTCAGTTGGCTGAGCGCTGGTCTATTGTGTAGTTCAATCCCTGTGGCAGAACCAACATGCTTATAGCATCTTGAAATAATTCAGGAAAAAGTCCTGACTTTGTAATTCTGTCTGCAAGTGGTTATAATTTCATGTCTTCTCAGATAAGGACATTTCAACCAGAGATCTTGAGGGCCACATGTGGAATAACTCTTCGGAGTTAATGCGTCACCTGAGTCACACAGGAAAAATATTGTGATCCCCAAAATGGGTTTATTTTGGGTTATGGTTGGGAAAATGCTACAAAATCCAACACTGGGTTCAAATTTGGGATTACCAAAATGGGTTTATTTTGGGTTATTGTTGGGAAAGTGCAACAAAAACCCAAAAAAAAAAACATTCTGGGAATCACAATTTTTTTCCTGTGTCATATTGTTAAATAAACAATGATGATGATGATGATGATGAGAGCAACAATGTACTGCTGATATGGTAACAATGTATTTCATTCCCCAGTTGAGTGATACTATGGTAGATGCCTGTTCTTTTCAAGATCCAATGGGCCGCCTTATCAGACGATACCTACAAATTGATTTATATCCACTCTATGAACGAGGGGATAAATTATTAGACACAACAGATGGAGATATACGCACATATATC
Source organism: Diadumene lineata (assembly GCA_918843875.1). Taxonomy (NCBI): domain Eukaryota; kingdom Metazoa; phylum Cnidaria; class Anthozoa; order Actiniaria; family Diadumenidae; genus Diadumene; species Diadumene lineata. The sequence continues at coordinate 6,848,337 of OU974083.1, read as the reverse complement.
AAGAAGGATATGTTTCCTTTAAGACCTTGCAAAATGATGGGCTTTGATAGTTACTGTCCCAACAAGCCATGGAATATACTCAAAGCTTACTACAGAACTAGTGACTTCGAATCTACTTATAAATGTAAAGGAAAAAAATGGTTGGACAAGAACAATCAACCTGCAAATGTTTAGTTTTACTTTTGTGCAAGATGAATATTTCATATGAAAAGTAATTGAGTGAAAAATTTCCCACTACTTGGAGAGGACCTAAATACATGTGAAATTTATGTTAGACTGTGTAGCGGCTCTCTTGGGGAGGGGAGAGGTGATTTGGGGAGGGGGGATTGGGAATTTCTTTTCCTCAACCCAAATCCCCTCACCCCTCCCTAAGAGAGCCGATATGCAGGCTAACTTTATGTGAAATATGTGTGAAAAGGACAACACTGTCTGATGTCACACATGATGGTATTTAGACATCGTCATCACATTACAACCAAATATCTTGGTATAACATGGTATTTTTACACAGTTTTTATCATTTGAATATCACATAAAAATACTTGCCCCCATTTTAGCAGTTTTATCCTCACTTTTTTTGTTGAAGTAGTTGACATCTCAAGCCATATAGTTAATAGAGTGAAATGGTTTGGAAACTCTATTGTCATATGTTATTGCACACTTTTTTCAAGCGTGACCATGCACTATCTTTTGTTTCACTATTCTTTTACCCTTGTTGGATAAGGCTGAGTGAACAAATCGTTCTTTTTGCTGCTGGCTCCAAATGCCTAACAATTAATACAAACAAATTGAACAATCCTTACCATAATATCATATCAAGCTTATGTCTAGTTATTTCACAATTTGGAATGAGCACAAATAAAAACCTGTGCAGGGTCAAGACCGGTTCAACCTCAAAACCGAACAAAGACAAAACAATAGGTTTTCTAACCATTCTTTCTATTAACTATGCTGAAGCTAATAAAAAAAAACAAGTGTCTATGATCACGATACGTTTTTGGTAACATCCAAACAAGTTTTGTTAGCTTTTTTAACGTTTATTGAACACCAATATTAGAATATTCACAAAAACATCATTTCTGGGATGGCCTCATTATTGGGGTTTTTATTTTATATTTTTAGGATTTTTATATATTTTTTTTATGAAAATCCTAGATCTGAATCTGAAAAAATAACAATTACAAAATTTGTTTTGGCCATTACAGTGCCAACACTCCAACCGGAACCACTTATCTATATTTCTATTTTCTGAGCTTAATTTCTACTGCTTAAAACCTTCTGAGAAAGTAGTATTAATTATTGGCTTGAATATTTAGACCTACTTTTCTTTTTTAAATGTAAACTAGACACTCAGAGAGTGCTTACTCGGGGTACTTGCAAGGAGAGATTTGTAAATTTGAGGCATTGAAAAATCTTTCGTATAATAGCATCTTAGCGTCATTGAACATTCGTGGCAACTATTGTGGTAAATATTTTCGGGGGTAGTTTATACACAGGTAGCCCAAGCTTATTAACAGTGTTGTTTAGCAGCAGTGTTGTAGCTAGACAGACAGACGAAAAATATATAGGTATTTGATGTCGATCCATGGGTACTTTTAGGTCAACTTTTTTCTACTTTAAAATCAATAAACTTCAATAAAACTCTTATCTTGTGTCGCTGATATATTTAAGAGTGTCGTGTATGAATTTGAGCACATTTCACGTTGGGTTTTGAGGCGAATACTATCAAAATTATAGAAAATTACATTTATTGACATAACAATGAACCTTAAATGACATTGGTATATTTTTTACAATATATTTACGCATTCTTTTCCTCATTTGTCTTGAATAAATGCAGCGACGGAGTGTAAGTTAGTTCAGTTTGCGATGATCAAATTCAGATTTCATGAGTTCTTTCTTCCAGAAATTGCCGTACACCAGTTTGTTAGAGTTTATAGTTAATAAAACTCTTCAGGGCTATAGAATAACGTATGAATAAACAATAGTCCATCATGTTTTCTCGATAACAAATGTCCTCAAATTATCCACGATTTTTAACCCCAAAACATCCAACTTTTACTCGTATTGGTCCACATTATTCAACTGAAGAAGTTCTCCTTTTCCTCGTTGATTTTGTATGATTTCCTGCTAAAAAAAACTACTAAAAATTCAATAAGACTTATCAGCTTTTGCATCTTTACCGTGTTGGTAAGTTTACTGAGATGAACTACTTCGCACTCATTGAAAACTAGCTTTACTTCAGTAAAACTACTGGGAAGCCATTCAAATACATAGCAACATCGCCCGTCATTCAGCACAGTTTAGCAACAATAACAACAACAAAATTATAATGAGCAAAAACAACAACAACAAGCAGTTTTTAAAATAATTTTGTCGTTTAACAAAAATCCCTTTTTTCCAAGCTAGGTACCGTGAAAATATTATAGCATTATATTTACGTTTAGGGGGTAAAACGTTCATGTACTTCGTGTATACTTCGCTTTTTTGCACTCAATTTTAATGCACGACTGTACAAAAAAGGATTGATGAGCAGAATGAAGTGTTGTCATTCAAAACAAATACTCCAGGTTTAGTCTATGATTATCAGTGAATAAAACCTCCTTTTGTCAAAACATTTAGTAAAGTTTAATTACAGAAATTTAGGTGAAAACTTTTGCGTCCCGAAAAGAAATGGCGGATCCCGCGACGACTAATTAAACAATTATCAATTGGTTTGTGTGAGATTGAAACACATAAATTAAGTTTTGAATGGCTTAATATATACAAGCATTATTGTAGTACTGTTCACGACAGTTTTTATTTGGTTTTCAAACGATTTTATTTATTGTCAATCTTAATTGTTTTGTAATTAAGGATGAAAATTTTTCAATCGTCCCGTTACCGTCCCGATGCGAGAGCTGTCGTTGCTACGGAGCCTCGTGACGTCAAAGTGGAGAAGACATGGAACATAAAAAATCATTTGGATCCAATAGCAGTCATCCCCTCCCTCCTGCGTAAAGTTAATGTTTTCACAGTTTGCTCTTGTTAATCTCATTATTTGTTATTAGCTGTAAAATATGCATATGTAATTTTTTTGTTTTGTTTCTCTTAGTGGGTTGGGTTAGGGTTCAATTTTATTTAGGGGTTGGAATTAAGGGTGTAAATACCTCGGAGGGGACTTAGAGTCCTATTGTGTTTATACCCACCTTCGGGTGAATCACTAAATAAAAAAAAAAATAAAATAAAAAAAAAGTATTCAATTTAAATACATTGAGTGATCAAAATAATATTTCTATTCAATTCACTTAAGGTGGCTCGACACAGTTTCGGAAAGCTACAACTAGGCTCCGCAAAATTACAAATAGATTATAAAATCGTTCAATTTGAAAATGTTCCTCTATCTATATTGAAACAATTTTTTCATGAAAGTTTACCTAATAAGTGAAGTTTAAAATGATGGGTATTTTGGGCAGATTGTCATTAATATTCATGAGTTATGGGGAATTCCTGAAAAACGGGTTTCGAGTTTTATCTCCGAAATTCGCCCATATAGATTTTTGTCAAACTTCCATATGTTACAATATGAGTAATTTCCGAACTGGCAACAGAGTTTCAAGAATTTAAATCTGGGAATTTTTGAGAAATTATGTTTCAAAGTTTGTTTTGGTTTTTCGGACTCCGTTCAATGTACAACAACAAATGAGACGTAGAAAATAACGGTTTATGTAATCATTTAAAGTTTTTACACAAACAATCACCCATGTCTCAGGTTTATTGTAAGCAAATTTGAAAGCGTTAGCTTAAATAGTCTTTAAACTACGGCTCTACGGCTAAAAAGTATATTTTACGACAACATTTGTAAATCCAACATTTTTAGTAAAATCCGCGTTTCTCCAAAACTGGTCCATAGATTTTTATAAAACTTTCTCAAGTTCGAATTCAACCTATTCACAACAAAATACATTCCTTTTCATCTGAGTGAGGACTTTCTAGGTAGCGAAAAATCAAGGATGAATACTGACAACTCAACGGACTCGGCTTTTGTCCCGCACAAGTCCCGAGCTCAGTAAAATCTTAATAAATTTACATAACGTCACGGTCACGCAGTCGCTGTCTGCAGCGAAGCGGCTTTTTTTATTTACAAAAAGTGCGTAAAAGTGCGGAGTCCGAAAAACCAAAACAAACTTTGAAACATAATTTCTCAAAAATTCCCAGATTTAAATTCTTGAAACTCTGTTGCCAGTTCGGAAATTACTCATATTGTAACATATGAAAGTTTGACAAAAATCTATGGGCGAATTTCGGAGATAAAACTCGAAACCCGTTTTTCAGGAATTCCCCATAACTCATGAATATTAATGACAATCTGCCCAAAATACCCATCATTTTAAACTTCACTTATTAGGTAAACTTTCATGAAAAAATTGTTTCAATATAGATAGAGGAACATTTTCAAATTGAACGATTTTATAATCTATTTGTAATTTTGCGGAGCCTATTTGTAGCTTTCCGAAACTGTGTCGAGCCACCTTAAGTGAATTGAATAGAAATATTATTTTGATCACTCAATGTATTTAAATTGAATACTTTTTTTTTATTTTATTTTTTTTTTATTTAGTGATTCACCCGAAGGTGGGTATAAACACAATAGGACTCTAAGTCCCCTCCGAGGTATTTACACCCTTAATTCCAACCCCTAAATAAAATTGAGCCCTAACCCAACCCACTAAGAGAAACAAAACAAAAAAATTACATATGCATATTTTACAGCTAATAACAAATAATGAGATTAACAAGAGCAAACTGTGAAAACATTAACTTTACGACATTTAGGGCATATTAACTTAAACGTACGAAAATTGTCCCCGTCAAAAATCTGTCTGAACCTATGAAAATAAAAAAGATTTTAACTTAGTTTTAAAAGAAGACAACGTGGTTTCAGCTTTAATGTGATCGGAAACAGCATTCCAAATATTAGAGAGTCTTATAAAAAATGAATCCCTGTATAAAAGGGAAGTTCTAAAGTAAGGTGTTGCTAAGTATAGTGCCGATGCACCACGACGTGATTTGCTATTGCAAAATTTGACATAATTTTCTATATCAAGTCTAACGATCCCTAGTTTACATTTAAAAAAGAAATGTAGGTCTAAATATTCAAGCCAATAATTAATACTACTTTCTCAGAAGGTTTTAAGCAGTAGAAATTAAGCTCAGAAAATAGAAATATAGATAAGTGGTTCCGGTTGGAGTGTTGGCACTGTAATGGCCAAAACAAATTTTGTAATTGTTATTTTTTCAGATTCAGATCCTACAAAAAAAAAAAAAGAGAGAGAGGGCAGTTTGCCATTTGGCCTTCTGTGTTGATGACAATAAACGTTTGTTCTTTAATTGTTTGTGCATTTGTTATTCAGTTTTTGTCAGTTAATTGCTTTTCTTCCTCGTGAGTCTTCCTGGGATTGCAAAGCCTGCACTCATCGCGTTCATCACGACAATCTGCATACCATCGAAGAATGGTAGTTGTTTTCTCCATATGTAACGAATGTGGATCATACTTCAAGTAGTTGGCTTCGAGCCGGTTTGCCCAGACATAGTAAGGATGTTTGAAATCTTCCTCAAGTGAAGTTAGAGGAGTTTTTGTACCTTTACATAATTCAACCAAAGCAATCTTAACCACCAAGTTGCCGATAGGCTGTATATCTGATGATAAACCGACCTGGATGGTAGACTCTACTTTAGCGTCTGAGACATATGCTGGATTAGCCTCTCTGGCTTGACGGAACGACGAGATTTCCTCCTCATCATCATCATTGGAATTGTTACCACAGGTACAGAGGAAACAAGGTCCTTCTCCAGGTCGTACAACAGTAACATCACCACCATCAGCACGCTTCCTACATTTACCAATTATCGCCGGTATTTTATACTCAAATGCAATAGAATTGATGTTCCGACGACTATCGTTATTGTCTGTAGCTCCAATGATCAGGTCACAATCCTTGATAACGCTCGCTGCTGCTGGTAGGTCATCATTGATGTTGAGTTCGTGTGTTTGGACTTCTGCAAAGGGATTCTTTTCGAGGATACAGTCACGCACAGCTTTGGTCTTGAATCGCCCAAGATCACTGATTCCACAAGTATGACGGATGATATTGCTCAGTTCGATTCTGTCAAAGTCTATCAGCAGGAATCGTCCTACACCAGCTTTGGCCAGTTCGACTGCAATATGTGAACCACCACTACCAAGTCCAATGACTGCAACCTTTTTTCTCTCCAGTAAACCAGTCTCTAGTATTCCTTTGCTTCTTGAATACAGCAGATCTTTTGTAGGGTGCATGAGTACTTTAGTTAGTGTTGGTGGATCTGTAGAGTTGTGTCGTCTATAGGCCAAGATTTGATTATCTTCATCGATCAAGAACACAATTTGCACAGAATGAACACTCTCCTCGAGTTGTTTGAACACGTTAGCCACTAACTCACTCTGTTCATCGGCGGTGATTTTTGAAACCTTATCGACGAACTTAAAACCAACTTGATTTTCATAGTAATCTTTCTGAGCTGGTGCCACGGTGACTTGTAAAACACCATCATCATCGATTGATCGTATTGCGAACTGAATTGAATCGCTCTCCTGTCTGATAATGTCTACAAAGTCAGCCTGAGGAACTCTGATCACTACTTTTTCTGGATTTTTTAAAGATGAGGCCATTTCTGCAACATGTGTATGTGATAACTAGACAAGAGAAAGACACGGAGTTTTATTTCAGTTGAGACTTGAATGTTTTGAATATTTTAAAATCCGTTAGGGATTTCCCCTCGCTAACCGCTCAGGGGAATCCCCTGAAACAATGAAAAAAATATATTTTTATTGTAAAGTTTTTTCCATGCTCTCCGCGGAGAAATAAAACAATTCTTGAATCTGTTCGACGTTTATATATATGCACAACAGTTGGAATAAATATATTGCAAAGTATCAGTATATAAAGAAATGTCGATGAATCAGCTTAACAATGCAATATCTTTAGTAGATTCTAGAACATTCTATTTTAGAACATTACATAGACGTCATTGCGGATATGTAAAGTACTTTGATTTGGTCTTTAGTTCTGAACTGTCAACTAATTTCATAGCCTCCGTTGAAGACGTCTTATTTGGTTCGCCGAAAGAAAGCTCACACACTAACGATTGGTGAGGGAGTTTTTCTTTCGGCGAACCACATAAGACGTCTGCAACGAAGGCTACTAATTTCAAGGGCGGGGTTTATTTTCAAATTAAGGTTCAAGGGCAAGCTCCGCCCTAGGAAAAGACAAAAATATGAAACAACAAATTTGGTTGTAATATTAGGCTCAGGCATAATCATAATAACGTACGTCACCACATGCTGATTTTAGTTTACGGTTAGGGGAATCCCGCGCTGCAAAAACAATATGTTTGTGTCTGTAACGGAGTTTGTGAAAATATGAGTGTGACATCGAGCATGGCGGACGTGTCTCTGATGGCTCTGACAAATTACCTTTAAACTTGAGAAAACTTGTTATAAAATATGTCTTCTCAAAGGAAAAATGGAAAAAAAACTAGTGGAGATGACTTTGAGTTATATGTGAGAGAAACATTGTTAATTAACATGTGATTAATACATTAAATTAGTTTATATATATATATATATATATATTTTGTTTTTGTAAAAATACTAAGTAAGTTAAATCTCGACTAGTAATGTAAATACATATGTGTATGTATTTGTATGTCGATATGTAGATGTGTATTTATGTCATGTCTACATGTACACATGTACATATACTGATATTTCATTTTTGAATTTAAGTAATCTCAAGTATATAGTTAAATATTACAATTTGTAAATTCTATACTTTTATTAACATTACAATCACTTCATCTGCCTTGATTAGCAACTATGCTATTTGCAGATGAGGTGAAATAAATGTTCTTCTTTTGTAAAATGAATTATAAAATATTTGAGATATAACGCGCGCTCTGATTGGCTGAGATGCGTTCTCTATAACCCAACAGAGCACGGACCGTTGCCTTGGAAACATTGGGCAAGTTCATCGATGGCTTTGGCAAAAATTTCCTCGTTCAGTTACAGGCAGCCCAAGCAATCTACTTGTCTTCTTTTCAAAATGGCGGTTCATTGGAAGTACGCGAGTTCGAATCCCACGCTGGGCGACTTGAAAAAAAAATTCTTTTCTTATCACTTGATTTTTCAACCATATTTGTCTTACTATTTTTACTTTTTATTTTTCAATAAATGGATTTTTTTCATTCATGTTTTGTATTTTTTTCCCTTTATTACATATATTACTACAAGGCAGGAAACTACGATACACACTACCCCTTCTTCAACGGCAAAAAAATACTCCAAAATCAACAAAAATGGCACAAAAACTACATCAGAATAGAAGCTCAATAAACAAGCTTTCAATAAATTGCACTTTACAACAATTACTTACGAGAAAATAATCAAAATTTTGCCATTTTCTTGCAAAATTCGACTGATTTTTCGATGAGCCGAAGCGTGGTTGTTAGCGAGTGGACATCACGTGACTTCACAGTACCAAAAATTCCCTCGAGGGGAGGAGTGCCAATTTGTGTAGACCAATTTTACCATTTAAACATGGATTAATTCTGGGTGACTAAACATTGCAATTATTCCTGTCTAAATTATTTTCAAAATAGTAATAGCAGATTTTAATGTGACTTGCAATGTTGCAAACAATTGATTAGCCAAAGGCAGTTGCTATGGACAACGGTTACTTTGTTCAGTAATGACAGCTGTGCTAGTACATGCCTCATCTGATTTTAAATGGCCATGAATAGGTTCTCAGACAATAAAAAACATTTCCTGACATCAATAAGATAGGACACATTTTAGATACATAAAGTACAATTATTAACCTGTTTTTATTTAAAAGCCATCAGTGTGGGAACTTTAATTCAAATGCGAAAAAAAAGATATTCCAGCCAATGGATTGGATCAAAAACCCATGTTTTACAGTACAACAACTGGAAATTGTTTTCAGGATGAGGTTTTCATATAGTATTTATAAAATGAGAATGAGTATTTTATTGGCAGATAAAGATACAAGTCAAGATGAAGCCGCATATCTAAAGCAATAATAAAACACAAATTTTATAAATTGCTTCTAAAACTCCAAACCTATGTTTATATTTTTTCTTTAAAGACTAAAAAATAATAATAATTTAATTTTATGGTCCTTGCATGAGGAAAAAGAGCTTTTATTTTATGTGAATAAAGTTAATGAGGATAAATCTCTATCAGTATTTATAGAACTTGTCATAGGTATTGATTTGCTTTCAATGAAAATCATTCACAGTTAATTATTCATGAGAATGGTTTGAATTGTATATCACACAAAAATCAAGTGGGATTGCCATCAACACTGTAAGGAAAGATGGGATCCATGAACTCGGCCTATTGGAGACCCTCAACTAGCACATACCAATTGATTACTTTTGCAGGAAATTTGTGACTGGGTCGATGTCTTAAAGCTTATAGCCAATTAAATAGCCTCTCACACAGCCGCGTTTTTGTGTCAATGCGTGACGCTTGACACAAAAACGCGGCTGTGTGAGAGGCTACCAATTAAAACGTTATTTTATAAATTGTAAATTCTGATCGGACGAGCATTGTTTAATAATGACACAATAATCGTACAGTCACAACAAACAATAATTTTTTTGTTTTTTGTTTTGAGGATTTGTGCTCTAGTCACTGGTGTACTTACAATAGGAAATGCAAGTCTCCAAAGAGGGGAATTGCATTGGAAATGGTCTGATTTAATAGTAGACATATGATATCACAGGCGGACCAGGCCAATTTCCTGTGACTTATTAGTCGAAGGGTCGTGAGATCGAGCCCCATAGAAATCACTAAAAAACCTTTTCAGTCTATTTCTTTCTTTTCTTCTTCTTCTTTAGATAAAAAAAATCCCTGTGTTGTAAATAACTTTTTTCTGAAAACAAAACATTTTTAAACATGTTTTTATATTTTTAGCCTCCCACGGAGGGGGATAAAAATATAAAACATGTTTAAAAAATGTTTTGTTTTCAGAAAAAAAGTTATTTACAACACAGGGATTTTTTAATCTAAAGAAGAAGAAGAAAAGAAAGAAATAGACTGAAAAGGTTTTTTTTAGTGATTTCTATGGGGCTCGATCTCGCGACCCTTCGATTAATAAGCCACAGGGAATTGGACTGGTCCGCCTGTGGACATATGGGTAAATTTGAACCCAATGTTTTTTTTTTTTGGTTTTGGTAGCACTTTCCCAACGATAATTAATCAAAATAAATCCATTGTGGTAATCACAATTTTTTTCCTGAGTCCCCTATGAGGCTAACTAGTAAACCATCTAGACCTCTGCCCTTATCCTGAAGAAGACAAAATTTTAATGATAAAGTATAGAATTAAATGATATATCAATTAATTTTAATGTTTATCTCATTTTATCAGATCCTTTAAGGCCTACTGGTAAACCTATTGTGCCATTGTCTGTTCTAAAATCCTGGTCTGCCGTATATGGTGACAGAGGATGCCCAAAAAATCCTTGGCGTAGCAGACTTCTTAAACTATTCAAATACTGGACAACCATTGCCAAAAAATATAATATAGAATATGTATTGACATGTGGTACGCTACTTGGAGCATTAAGGACAGGTGATGTTATACCATATGATTCAGACATGGATATTTTAGTGAACTTTGAACATTATCCATTACTGAAACAAATAGCAGTAGAAAGGAACTTTGACCCAGGTGATAGTAAAGTACGGCTAGTTTTACAACCAGAATTTGAACGTAACATATCAACTGATGCAAGGAAGAGATATACATGCGATGGAAAGGTGAGTTGATGTACAAGTTTATTCACTTTTCTTGTAGACGTTTTTGATATACAAATACTACTGATAATAATAATGACAAGGACAAGGATAACCGCTTTTATTTAAACACAATAAGTTTAGTAGCCGATGTAGAAGTGGTCATGTATACACATAAAATTCATATATAATTAATGAACTCAGAACAATAAAAAATCACTACGATGATGGCATCTGTATATCTGATACAGAAATCGTCCTGATTTGCATAAGGTTTAGCTTAGAATATCTCGGCCAAATTAAATCTAATTTCAAAAATATTAAGCTAGAATAGCAGCATTAATATAGACATTTCATAAGTAATATACAATATTCGCGTCCGATCTGTATGGAATATAAAATGTCTCGCCTTCCGCTCGATATTGCATATTCCATACAGATTGGCCGCTCATATTGTATATATTACATATAACCGTAACATTGTTAAGAATCCCAACTGCCTAGGAGACAAACCACATGGCTATATACAAAGCATCGCCGAGAAATTGTATATTAATCAAATCAGAAACCCAGACAAATACAATTTCTATGGCCAGAGCGGGAATCGAACCTAGGACCGCTGGATACCGAGACCAATGCTTTGACTACTTTGCCATGCTGCCTCCAACACTACAACATAATTTCTCAATATGCATGTTTTGTATTGCATGTTCAACTACCAATCGGCTCGCTCAGTTGGCTGAGCGCTGGTCTATTGTGTATAACTCTTCGGAGTTAATGCGTCACCTGAGTCACACAGGAAAAATATTGTGATTCCCAAAATGGGTTTATTTTGGGTTATGGTTGGGAAAATGCTACAAAATCCAACATTGGGTTCAAATTTGGGATTACCAAAATGGGTTTATTTTGGGTTATTGTTGGGAAATTGCAACAAAAAACAAAAAAAAAAAACATTCTGGGAATCACAATTTTTTTCCTGTGTCATATTGTTAAATAAACAATGATGATGATGATGATGATGAGAGCAACAATGTACTGCTGATATGGTAACAATGTATTTCATTCCCCAGTTGAGTGATACTATGGTAGATGCCTGTTCTTTTCAAGATCCAATGGGCCGCCTTATCAGACGATACCTACAAATTGATTTATATCCACTCTATGAACGAGGGGATAAATTATTAGACACAACAGATGGAGATATACGCACATATATCAAGAAGGATATGTTTCCTTTAAGACCTTGCAAAATGATGGGCTTTGATAGTTACTGTCCCAACAAGCCATGGAATATACTCAAAGCTTACTACAGAACTAGTGACTTCGAATCTACTTATAAATGTAAAGGAAAAAAATGGTTGGACAAGAACAATCAACCTGCAAATGTTTAGTTTTACTTTTGTGCAAGATGAATATTTCATATGAAAAGTAATTGAGTGAAAAATTTCCCACTACTTGGAGAGGACCTAAATACATGTGAAATTTATGTTAGACTGTGTAGCGGCTCTCTTGGGGAGGGGAGAGGTGATTTGGGGAGGGGGGATTGGGAATTTCTTTTCCTCAACCCAAATCCCCTCTCCCCTCCCCAAGAGAGCCGATATGCAGGCTAACTTTATGTGAAATATGTGTGAAAAGGACAACACTGTCTGATGTCACACATGATGGTATTTAGACTTTGTCATCACATTACAACCATGTGAAAATATCTTAACATGGTATTTTTACACAGTTTTTATCATTTGAATATCACATAAAAACACTTGCCCCCCCCCCCCCCTTTTAGCAGTTATATCCTCACTTTTTTCGTTGAAGTAGTCGACATCTCAAGCCATATAGTTAATAGAGTGAAATGGTTTGGAAACTCTATTGTCATATGTGATTGTATACTTTTTTCAAGCGTGACCGTGCACTATCTTTTGTTTCACTATTCTTTTACCCTTGTTGGATAAGGCTGAGTGAACAAATCGTTCTTTTGGCTGCTGGTTCCAAATGCCTAATAATTAATACAAACAAATTGAACAATCCTTACCATAATATCATAGACAAAGTTTATGTCTAGTTATTTCACAATTTGGAATGAGCACAAATAAAAACCTGTGCAGGGTCAAGACCGGTTCAACCTACAAACCGAACAAAGACAAAACAATATGTTTCCTAACCATTCTTTCTATTAACTATGCTCAAGCTAATTAAAAAAACAAGTGTATATGATCATGATACGTTTTTCGTAACATCCAAACAAGTTTTGTTAGCTTTTTTTACGTTCATTGAACACCAATATTAGAATATTCACAAAAACGTCACTTCTGGGATGGCCTCACCTTAATTATTAGGGTTTTTATTTTATATTTTTAGGATTTTTATATATTTTTATTATGAAAATCCTTGATCCGAATCTGAAAAAATACATTTACAAAATTTGTTTTGCCCATTACTGAGCCATCACTCCAACCGGGACCACTTGGCATTATCTATATTTTTATTTTCCAAGCTTAATTTCTACTGCTTCAAACCCTCTGAAAAAGTAGTATTCAATTTAAATACATTGAGTGATCAAAATAATATTTCTATTCGATTCACTTAAATGATTCAAGTTTTAAAAGTATTGAAAAAAAAACACACAATGTGGTCCTGGTTGGAGCGTCTTCACTGTAATACTTGATTAATAGTCTGTGTTAATACCAGGGGAGTGCAGTTTGCTTGGACTCTTTGTGATGTTTGATTATTCCAGAAACCACAATTAGCATGTATAAATTACCAGGGGACCAATATTCAATTCAATTCAACTCAATTTTTTATTCACACACATAGATGATGTTTACAATATAATGTAATTAACTATTTGAATATTATTATTATTAATATATTAATAAGAGAAGGTTACAGGCTAAAGGCTAAAGGAGCTTAGCTTTCGTGATAGCCACTGCCCAGGAGTAGCGAGCCTAGGGCTTATAGAGACAGAAAATGAAAAACATCCTATAATATGTAGATATCGTATTTATAATAATTATATTATAAATATAAATAAATACATACTGTATGAAAGAAAACAGAAATAGTAAGATAATAAGTAAGACTATGTCTTCAATGAATAATAAGTAGGACTATGTCTTCAATGAATAATAAGTAAGACTACGTCTTCAATGAATAATAAGTAGGACTATATGTCTTCAATGAATAATAATTTAAGTAAGACTATGGCCTGTTGATAATTATTTGTATATATAAATATAATCAATGAGTGTTGCAGTATGGTCAGTTAGTCGGGTCGGTTTGGTAATTAAAGGAAGATAATGATGGGAGAAAATCATATTAAATAATCTTCAGTAGGTGAGTGTTCACTATAAAATTTCAGGAGATCAATGTTGAGGTCACCAAGGATGTATACATTTGGGTTGCCTCTATCTAATAACTGCAGAATTGTTTGTATTTCATTAGTAAAATTATTAAGATTAGATGATGGGTGTCTATAGAGGCAGCCAACAATAGTGTTTTTCATTGTTTTGGTATTGGGAATTTCGATCCATGTGCTTTCTAAATCAAGTTTTAGCTCCACATCTGGTCTAGCCATGGCTTTGAGATTAGAAGAGATATATAAAGCTGTGCCACCTACCGAGGTGGGTGAATCAGTATGGTATGAATCATATCCTGTGATGTCAACATTGTCTGCTGTGTTATGTTTTAGTGTTGTCTCAGATACTGCTATAATATTAGGTTTAGTAGGTAAAATGGAAATTATATCATCGAGTAAGTGGAGGTTCTTTGTATAGACTCCTAATATTGCAGTGAAACATAAATAAACTATTATTTGGTTGATTGACATTGAGATTATTGATTGACAATAACTAAGTTATAATAAGAAACCTTCATGAAAAGAAATTTTGTCTGTGATATCCAGTGCCGTTCTAGGGGAGGGGTGCATGGGGTTCGCACTCCCTCCTGAAAGGATTTCACGTATTTCATGCTTACTGGGTAGTGCATCCCCCCTCCTGAAGATGTTGCACCCCCTCACGAAAGGATTTCACATATTTCATTTTCACGCGTTTTCGAGAGGGCATGCAGTTTGTTATTTGGCCTTCTGTATTGATGATGATAAACATTTGGTCTTTTAAACAATTAAAATTGTTTGTGCATTTGTTATTCAGTTTTTGTCAGTTAATTGCTTTTCTTCCTCGTGAGTGTTCGTGGGATTGCATATCTTGCACCTGTCATCGCGGTCATCACGACAATCTGCATACCATCGAAGAATGGTCGTAGTTTTCTCCATATGTAACGAATGTAGATCATACTTCAAGTAGTTCTCTTCGAGCGGGACTTTGAGCCGGTTTGCCCAGACATAGTAAGGATGTTTGAAATCTTCCTCAAGTGAAGTTAGAGGAGTTGTCGTACCTTTACATAATTCAACCAAAGCAATCTTAACCACCAAGTTGCCGATAGGCTGTATATCTGATGATAAACCGACCTGGATGGTAGACTCTACTTTAGCGTCTGAGACATATGCTGGATTAGCCTCTCTGGCTTGACGGAACGACGAGATTTCCTCATCATCATCATCATTGGAATTGTTACCACAGGTACAGCGGAAACAAGGTCCTTCTCCAGGTCGTACAACAGTAACATCACCACCATCAGCACGCTTCGTACATTTACCAAATATCGCCGGTATTTTATACTCAAATGCAATTTCATTGATGTTCAGACGACTATGCTTATTGTCTGTAGCTCCGATGATCAGGTCACAATCCTTGATAACGCTCGCTGCTGCTGGTAGGTCATCATTGATGTTGAGTTCGTGTGTTTGGACTTCTGCAAAGGGATTCTTTTCGAGGATACAGTCACGCACAGCTTTGGTCTTGAATCGCCCAAGATCACTGATTCCACAAGTATGACGGATGATATTGCTCAGTTCGATTCTGTCAAAGTCTATCAGCAGGAATCGTCCTACACCAGCTTTGGCCAGTTCGACTGCAATATGTGAACCACCACTACCAAGTCCAATGACTGCAACCTTTTTTCTCTCCAGTAAACCAGTCTCTAGTATTCCTTTGCTTCTTGAATACAGCAGATCTTTTGTAGGGTGCATGAGTACTTTAGTTAGTGTTGGTGGATCTGTAGAGTTGTGTCGTCTATAGGCCAAGATTTGATTATCTTCATCGATCAAGAACACAATCTGCACAGAATGAACACTCTCCTCGAGTTGTTTGAACACGTTAGCCACTAACTCACTCTGTTCATCGGCGGTGATTTTTGAAACCTTATCGACGAACTTAAAACCAACTTGATTTTCATAATAATCTTTCTGAGCTGGTGCCACGGTGACTTGTAAAACACCATCATCATCGATTGATCGTATTGCGAACTGAATTGAATCGCTCTCCTGTCTGATAATGTCTACAAAGTCAGCCTGAGGAACTCTGATCACTACTTTTTCTGGATTTTTTAAAGATGCGGTCATTTCTGCAGTCATGTGTATGTGATAACTAGACAGAAGAAAGACACGGAGTTTTATTTCAGTTGAGACTTGAATGTTTTGAATATTTTAAAATCAGTTAGGGATTTCCCCTCGCTAACCGCTCAGGGGAATCCCCTGAAACAATGAAAAAATATATTTTTATTGTAAAGTTTTGTCCATGCTCTCCGCGGAGAAATAAAACAATTCTTGAATCTGTTCTACGTTTATATATATGCACAACAGTTGGAATAAATATATTGCAAAGTATCAGTATATAAAGAAATGTCGATGAATCAGCTTAAAGTGCATATTTTACGCAAAGCTGAGCGATTCCAAGTACAATGCAATATCTTTAGTAGATTCTAGAACATTCTATTTTAGAACATTACATAGACGTCATTGCGGATATGTAAAGTACTTTGATTTGGTCTTTAGTTCTGAACTGTCAACTAATTTCATAGCCTCCGTTGAAGACGTCTTATTTGGTTCGCCGAAAGAAAGCTCCCACACTAACGATTGGTGAGGGAGTTTTTCTTTCGGCGAACCACATAAGACGTCTGCAACGAAGGCTACTAATTTCAAGGGCGGGGTTTATTTTCAAATTAAGGTTCAAGGGCAAGCTCCGCCCTAGGAAAAGACAAAAATATGAAACAACAAATTTGGCTGTAATATTAGGCTCAGGCATAATCATAATAACGTACGTCACCACATGCTGATTTTAGTTTACGGTTAGGGGAATCCCGCGCTGCAAAAACAATATGTTTGTGTCTGTAACGGAGTTAGTGAGATTTGATAGTTTTTGCATTAGTTTGCATTTGCTCAAATAGCAAAATAAGGTTTGAGATGTGATAGATTGTTTCAGGCTAAGAGATTGTTGTTTTAGAGGGCAGCAAGTTTGAATTTGTGATCTTCAAAGTGTCGACAACAAAAAATTGTATTCAATGGCTGCTCTGCTTTTTATTACTGAACTTCTACAATCCATCCACCGCACCATGTTTACATTTGAAAAAAACAAAATCGATAAAATATGTTTTATTTTGACAGTTTTCACAACTGACAGAATGAATATCGACATTAAAAATATGTTTGTTGTGCTATCACTCACAAAACCTGTTTTTGCAACCCAAGGCAAATTCATTTTGAGCTCATTACGTCAGGGAAATTTTGAAATTTTCTTGGATGTGATTGGCTTAAAAACTCCACATGCAGACGTCAGGAAAAAGGGAATTTCCCACGATTCATCTATAAAAGGGCTGTTGACGACGATAAAATTAAAACAATACATTTTTACCGGTTTTAACGACCTTCAAATAAGCTTGAGACAAGTGAAACTGCTCGAAGAGAAAACAGTTCAATTCAATTATACAAAAATGGGGTCATTTTCAGAAGCTATGGATTTTAATCCAGGAACATCAACAATGATACCCGAAAGTCAAGTCAAGTCGAAGCCTACGAAACCAAATGTAGTAAATGGAGAATTTGACTTCGATCCAGCAAGTGCTACAATTGTCCCTAAAAAAAGGCCAGACAGCACATCAACTCTTCCTATCAAACAAGAAAAGATACACCCAGGACAAGAACTTGTGTTTAATCCGACATCCTGCCAAATGGAGCCACAAATGAAAACTGAAATCAAGCGAGAGTCGGCTTCGGCACGACAAAATCGTACCACAACCGGCGGTCAGTCTAAATCAAAAACTGCCAAGCCTGTAGCAGTTGGTATGCATCAAAGAAGTACTGGCGGATTTTTTTAAAAGGAAACTTTATCGGAGATATGGGGAGAAATAACTAGAAAAAATGACAAGAAAAATGAAGATAAATGGCGAGAAATAGTTGTACTCTGATCTGGACTTCGATCAAAACGTACAAAAAAGAAAAACACATTAAAACGCCAAAAAACCTGCGGCGAAAAACGTCTCCTGGCCATGCACGACGTGAGAGAATCAGTTCATTTTACGGGTGGACAGATGATTATTTTAATTTTTGCATCTCGTCGAGACTTTCATCCGCAAAAAAATTACTAAGTAAAGGAACACACAACAAAGACCAGAAATATAAAAAAAACTCTGGCGAATTAATGAAATTTTAATGATCTTCGAATAATTGTGCCTACAAAGCACATTTTCGGAACGATTAGGCGATTTACATGATGGCGTAATATACTACCAATACCAGAATGCTTTGCCGACTTTCTTCAGTTTGTATCGCAATTAGTACAAATTGTTTTGCTAATCTCCACAGGGATTCAAAATTTTAATATGAAAAGAATTTGCAAAGAATGCTGGTCTTGGTAGTAAAATGACGCCATAATGAAAATCACCTATTATTTCAGTCTGCGGTCAAGCCATCAGAAATGGTTGGGTTTTTTTTGGAAGTCACGTTGTCTGAAAAGGAAAGATTGCGTGACTGTAGTTCCACGATAGCGTGACGTCTGAGTACCGATTGCTCACAATAGGAAAAATAATTTCGTTCATCGCTTTTTTAATATAAAAAGAATTTGCAAAGAATGCTGGTCTTGGTAGTAAAATGACGCCATAATGAAAAGCGCCTATTATCGCAGTCTGCGGTCAAGCCATCAGAAATGGTTGTTTTTTTTTCTGCAAGTCACGTTGTCTGAAAAGGAAAGATTGCGTGACTGTAGTTCCACGATAGCGTGACGTCTGTGTACCGATTGCTCACAATAGGAAAAATAATTTCGTTCATCGCTTTTGGATCAATAGTAATCATCAAACTATTTTTAGTTATGAAAAATGTCATTAAATAATGTTGTAATAATATTTTATTGAAACATTTCACATATTTCTTTTTTATTATTTTATAAGGGTTCTAAAAATTAGTTAAGAATCAATAATTAAATTACCACGCTTTCAAAAAGATTAATCTCCAGTGTGTATTTTGCTAAGATAGCTACAATCTAGGACTAAATCACCTGGGACTCCAAGAACGTTATCGGTCGATTTTTCCTGGAGTATTTGTAAGCTTAAAATTAATAATAGGATATTCCAGGAAAACCCCTCTCCCTATCCTAATGTTGTTGTGGAAATAAAACCAATATTGTTCCAGCTCTGTATGTGGATGAAAACATCATTGTTCTGCAAAATGTACCAAGTGCTTATTGCTGCTTATTCTTTAAGTGTTTTTTGTTTGTTTGTTTGTTTTTGTTGGGTTGTTTTCGTTTGATATATTTATATTCATAGAAGAAAACCCTACCATTCGTTGTCAAAGAAAACAACACCATCTTTGGTAGTACAAATCACTTGACCATCATTCAACACTACTATGTGACGAGGACTATTGGCTAATTGACCTGACTGACCTACATAACGACCCTCCAATGTAAACTTGTAAATCAAATTAGTTCCCTCATCACAAACCAACAGATTGTCATCATTGTCAATTGCCAGACCCCTGGGACACTGTAGCTGGCCATCAGTGTAGTCCTTGCCACCGATAGTAGTTACTGTCTTAGAGGTGCCCTTGTAAACTATGGCTGCAAACTCAATCTCAATGACATGGACCATATTTTTGTTACTGACATAATACAGGTCACCGTGTTTAACTACATTATATGGGAAGCAGGGTACACCGTAAATCCTGTATGGTTGGCTATCATTGTTTCTAAAGATTTTCAAACTGTTGAATTGGTCACATACAATAACATCCCCATAATTATGTACATGTACACCACAAGGACTATTGATAATAGAACTACTATCATACAGTCCTGTAGTAGTGTCCACTATGCATATTCTATGATTTTTGCCATCTGCAATGACTAAATCTGTTTCATTACGAAATGCCAAACCATCAGGACCATTCAACTGTTCCTTTCCACTACCTTTACTACCATATGTCAGTAACAACTCTCCCTCCATGCTGTACACTCTAACGCAGTGTGACTCACAATCTGCTACAGCAATCCTAGTGTTTGTTTTATTCACTGCAACACCTGTAAAGTTCTTAGATCCGGTATTCAATGAATCTTTGAGTTTAGCATGTCCGGTCATTTTCTTACTTGGTTGGCTGTTACCGTCACTTTCATCTGTCAAGTGCTTTTCTTGCGCGACTTCTCCTAATGTATTCAGTTTTATTGTCGTGCCTTCATCTTTGATTGAACTCATCTTTATCTCAGACTTCTTTAATGTTCGTACTACTCCCAGACCGTGTTGTACTTGTTTGCAAAGTTCTTCTCTTTCTTATATAGCTCATCAATCATCTCTGGTACTTTCCCTAATGAAATGAAAATTGCGAAAGTCATTCCTCTGTTTAAAAGTGGTAAAAGGGAGATGGTGTCTAATTACAGACCTATATCACTGCTGTCAACATTTTCAAAAATACTCGAAAAGATAGTTTGTTCAGCCTTAACTGAGCATTTGGAAGATAACAATCTGCTATTCGACTACCAGTTTGGTTTTAGAAAAAAGCGAAATACAACAACGGCCGCTCTTGATTTTGTTACGAGATTGACAGACTCGATTGACAATGGCAATCTGTCTGTAGGTGTATTTCTTGATTTGTCTAAGGCGTTCGACACTGTCAGCCATGAAATACTTTTAGATAAACTGTCATTTTATGGTTTTTCGTCTAATGCTCTGCACTGGTTTCAAAGCTATTTAACTAATCGTAAGCAATATGTAAGTATTGATGAAATTAAATCAAACCTTAATTCAATTACGTATGGAATTCCCCAGGGGTCTACCCTTGGACCAATATTATTCTTAATTTATGTTAATGATGCTCAATTTGTTACAAAGTCAATACATTTGTTACTCTATGCAGACGACATGAATCTTTTATATAGCCACAAAAATCTTAAGAACATTTTCGACGTTTTAAATATTGAACTTGCAGCACTTAGTGATTGGTTCCATGCCAACAAGCTTACTGTTAATATTACTAAGACTAAATATATAATCTTTGGGTCATTGCAGAGAATGAGACACACCTCCACTGACAGTGTTGAAACACAACTTATTCTGAGACCGGGTCAGGTAGTTGATAGAGTTACATGTTCAAAATTCTTAGGTTTGCAGTTAGATCAAAATCTATCATGGAACTCGCATATTGATTTCATTTCCAGGAAGATTGCTAAGTCAATCGGAATTCTATACAGATGTAGGCACTATCTCAATCTTGCCACTTTGAAAAACCTATATTACAGCTTCATATACTCTTATATATCATATGGAGCTCTGATATGGGGTAGCAACTACAAAACAAGGATACTTTCAATACATAAATTGCAAAAACGCGCATTGCGTATTATGACCTTTTCTGATCCAAAGGCGCCCAGTAGACCAATATTCCAAAGACTGGAGCTACTGAACGTTTTTGAGATTGTTAAATCTCAACTTTGTGAAATGGTCTATCAATATACAAACAAACAGTTACCAGATATATTTATGGACTATTTCAAAGACATTAGTTCTATACACAATTATAATACTCGTGCTAAGACAAACAAAAAATTATTTTTGCCTCGAAAAAATCTTAATTATGGAAAATTTGGTGTCAAATTCGCTGCTGTTTCAAACTGGAACGAGATACCAATTGGTATCAAAAACTGTACCTCAATTACAGTTTTTAAAAAGAATCTGAAAACATTTCTTATTTCAAAATAACCGACACGAAGAGCATTATTTTAGCAAATGTATATGTATTGTTATGCGGTGTATATTATGTATATATATGCATAAACATACATATAGTATCAAAGCTTATATTACAAGCATTCATAGCTGTTTTCTCTTCTCTGAGTAATTTTCATAACTTTTTGTAATCTAAATATTAGTTTTCTATCTAGCGTACTGTCATCTTCAGCTTTTTATTAAGATAAATTTAGTATTAGGTGCAGAAATCTCGTTTAACCCTTTCGGGTTTTTTTTCTGCTCCTACCACAATTTACTGTGACTTATTATAAATTTAATCTCCTTTTGTATATACTGCTGTGGAAAATAATAAAACCTTGAAACCTTGAACCTTTGAATTCTATTCCTCCGATGGTTTTATCAAAGGGGTCGTAGGTGTGGTTTTGAGAGGATTTATCGCGTCGGGTGTCGATCATTTCACTTGCAGTACTGGTTTCCATGAAGTACTTGATGTACTCTTGTACTTGTGTGGTGTGGTTAATTATTCTCAAATTCCTTTTAGCCTTGGTTGTGCTCTTCTGAATTTGATTCAAAAGTTGTTGTTCGTTGTCCCTGATTGTTTTGATTAGTTTTTCAGCGAGTTCTTTCACTTGAGTTTTAGCGTTCTCTCCGTCTCTTTCAATGATCAAAGCTATTTTTTCTTGTTCTTTCTTTTCATTTTCGTCAATAGTCATTTTGTTGATTTGCTCAAGGTTTTTAGACAGGGAATCGTTTTCTATGTCAATGACGTCCTGCATTGATTTTGTCTTGTGGTTTTGATGATCTTTTATCAAGCAGAGCAGACAAATTAGCATATCGCAATCTTGACAGTACAATTCGACACTTTGATTGTCGTGAATCTTACAGCGTGGTTCTGTTTTCACCAGTTTGTCGATGTTTTCCTTTTTCATGTCAGAGAGAGAAACGACATTGTGGTTTTTGATGAATTGAGAATGATTATGAAGACAATCTTCGCAGAGCGATTTCTCACAATCAAGACACTGCCATAATGCTTCAGAATGACTCGAAGAAACCGAACAAATCTTCTGATTTTCTACCAATTCTAAACCTCTCAAGATTCTCGCGTGTACTGGACTGATCTGTAGGTCTTCAACATCGTTTAGATCTTGCAGCAGAGTTTTTGAGTCACAGTGAGGGCATTTGAAGACGACTTCTTGTTGAACGACTTCTGCGTTTCTCTTGATACATAACTTACAAAAAACATGAAAACAGTCGACTAACTTGGGCTCGACCAACGTGTTGTTACATAAAGAACAGTGCAGTTGCTGTTTTAGTTCTCCAAGATAAGATTCCATAGCGTTCAGATGGGATTTCCTGTTTCTTAAGTTTAGTTATCTTGTTGGTTTGATTTTCTGGGAAGACACGTGGTAATCTGACGTCGCTCCAAAGCCCATCTCCCCTACTCCCCAA
This sequence comes from Diadumene lineata, assembly GCA_918843875.1. Lineage (NCBI taxonomy): Eukaryota > Metazoa > Cnidaria > Anthozoa > Actiniaria > Diadumenidae > Diadumene > Diadumene lineata. The sequence goes on along the minus strand of OU974083.1, from coordinate 6,824,988 downwards.
GAGAGCCGTCTAACTCACAATTGGAAAAATGTTTTCGTTTTATTTGCCACTATTTCTTTATTATTCTCAGAGTATTTTGATATCACCTGGCGTCCGATGCTGTTTAATTCTGGCAAGATTCATTTATTTATGGGAAGTCTTGGTATCAGTTTATTTGATAAATCAATATTTAATCTGAGCTACAGGGGCGTAACCAGACCGTTTACATGGGGGGTGCACATAAAAAACCCTGGGCCATTGATGGGTTTTTGATAGATTTTTTTTATTATTTATTACACCTTTTCATTATTATTATTTATTGCAACCCATTACACTTTGTCTTGGTCTTTTCACAGTGGTCTTTCAAACGGGTTTTATAAATAAATAATAGTTTTCAGCGGACCTTTTGCTTTTCTGGGGGGGGGGGGGGGGGAGTGCACATGCACCCTGTGCCCTCCCCTTGGTTACGGCCCTGAGCGAGGACAAGAACCTAAGTAGAAATAAAAAGATTTTAGTTCAAGTAGAAATATTTTGTTTTGTTCTTATTTGATGGTTTTTCATTTTTATTTGATTTGTGTTATCGTGATCAATAAAAGGTAGAGAGAAAAAATAAAGACAGAGAAGAATTATAAATGAGAAGACAGATGTCTTAAGTCGCCTCCATTCCAATGGGTTCAAATTCTGCGGCTATTAATATTTTGGTGAAAAGGAAGTAGTATACAGCAGTAGTTTGTCTTTGTTCTTTGTTAACCAACTTTAACCAAAACAAGTACCTGTTTTCAAAATGACAAAGTAAAAAAGCCATGCATGATTTTTATCGGCCGTGGAATGATAAATTCTCATTTGGCTTTGCATAAAAAGTTGTTACCCAGCATCCCTTCTCCCGATATCTGATGACCACTTACTAACAAATATGTATGCATTAGTTAATTTATCAATGACTGTCAATAAAGACGAACCACTCCCTCTTGCTTACCACACGTGCGGGCTACCTGTGTATTTATGACGTTATGAATTGTTTACTAACGTGGACTGGTGACGAATTCGAAGAAAATGAAAATAACAATGGCCGCCTCGTCGCTTTTGTCGAATTTATCAAAAATTTCTTTTATTTTTTCACAAAGAAAAATACGAATAAGACGCTTTCATGGTGACACTCATACTCTCCATATTCCAGTGATGAGCCGCGAATGTTTGGGCTTTTTATCGCCAAAAGATAATGAGGTAGGTAAAACTGTAAGAAAAAAATATTTTTGAAAACTGAAGGAATTTTTTCGATAACTTTTTTTTGAAAAACATTTTGTTTGAGATCTACGTTATTCGTGACCACAATTGAAAGTCATTATCTTGCATTTAATCAGTATTTGTTAATGGCGTTAAGTCTATTTAACACGATTCGACGTGTTTTGGGAACTTAAATAAAACGTTAAATGCATGAACGATCAGACTGAATCGCTCTGCAATCAACAAAATCTTAATCATTACAATAAATGATTATGTAGCATTAAGTCTTTATTGGATCATCCTTTTTAAGGCCTATGCTAAAATATGGACGATGGACGATTTGTATGCGTCGTTTGATATGCGTCAATATTACTACAAGCCTATTCTCGTGACCACTACATAGCTAGTACTTGTGAAAGCTCTCTGCGGGATGGCCGCGTCCACGTACTGTCATTTCAACGTTCAGTAGAGTAGCGCTAAATACTTCAACTTATCTTCATATTTACAATATATTATATTATATTTTTTTAATTATTTGACCTGCAAATAGTGGAATTGCAACTGAAGTTAGTCTATGTAAATCCATGTAATTATGCCTTACCCAATGCACAGTTGACTTTATGCACTAGCCAATTCAAACCCTGGCCCTACAACATCCTTTCACATAGGAAGGTGGAGGTATCAGGGTAGAAATGGGGTCAACTAACAACTGCTAAATGGCCAAAAATCCCACTGACAACTGACAAACAAGGCTATTTTATGCTGTATACTGACAACTGACATAAGCAAACCAAAACATTTTTATTGTTAAATGGCCTAATTTTTGAGCTGACAACTGACAAACGAACCGAAACCGAACTGACAACTGATATTAGGCTACCCCCATTACTATCCAGAGCTATTCGCACTGTATTGGTGACTGTAAGCAAAATAAAGTAAGGCCTTCAACATGACAAGAGCATGCGTAATTGGTAAGTTACGAGTAAATTATCTGTAGAAGACAGGCCTTTGACAACTTCAGAAGGAGTGAAAATGAGCCAGTTCAACTGAAAACTGTAGACAGCTTAAACAGTGGCTTTTTTATCTCCTAGGGTCAGGGAAAAGCCACTACTTTGACACGTCTAGTGAAATGCCATAGTATATTCCCACTATTTTCTAGGGCCAAGGTTTCAATTGACCTAACTCACTATGACGTCATATTAAAACAATCTTCAAAAATATAAACACAAATTTGCCTGGAGTATTATTTGGCAAATGTAAACACACATATTTCAAAACCAAGCTATTTTAGATTAAACTGTTTCAATGGGAGCAATTTTTTTTTAAATTGTAGAAATGAGTAGTGCAAATTTATGAACGGTTCCCATAGAACCTCAAGTCTTGATAGCACATGTGGTATATTCTATTGAATTTCATGTGCACAGCAGTAAACAATCAAAATAATTGTGACTGTGACCTACTTCTAAGGAATAAAAAAAACTATGGCTGATCTTGAGGCTGGAAATAGTAAATAATGATAATAATAATAATACTTTAATTTCAAGTAAATTGTTGTACGTAGGTTTCATATTAGTAATAAAATCTTTGTTTCGACTATGTAAAAATTACATAATATCCGAGCTATGTGCGAGCGCATATTTAACCGTTTTACTTTCATTTTTGGTTTTTATCTTAGTTACAGTGTTCTTTAAGTTTGAATTCATCTCGCTCTGGATTTATTATTTTTCAAACCCTGATGATGGAGGATATTCTCCAAAAGCACAGAAATTATGTAATTTTTACATAGTTGAAACAAATATTTTATTACTAATAATACTTTATTTTCATGCCAATGTCATTAAGCATTTTACACACGAAATAAATTGAGGGCACATTGCCTCTCTCGCACATTCACACTCATAATATATTTATATAATTATTACATAAACTTAACTAGTACACAGTTGTAAAATAGTTAGGTAAATTAGACACTGTGTAGTGATGATAACTATACTGATGTTTCGGATGTTAGTCATTCATCAGTGTACTAACGTTGAAGGACCACATCCAAAATGTCAGTATCACCATCATCGCTATACATTATCTAATTTACTTTGGCTATATATCTTACAACTGTTTCTCTAGAAACACCGACGCAGTCCAATCTAGTATTTTAATAGTTTTAACCTCTTCATTAGTGCATACATGGAAGATTTTATACATTGACACTTACTCTAATGGAGGGCTAACATCCAAAACATCAGTTTCTCACTAGCCTTTGCGGTGAATCAACTTACAAACTCTTCCAACTTTTTCATTCAAAACACTGATGCAGTCAATACTAGTTTTCAACAAGTCATCATTGAACTAGTACACGATAATCCATGGCTACTAAAATCACCTGTGATGTCTTTCTGTCTACCAGGTATTTATAGATGCAACCTTTGGTGCTGGTGGCCATACTTGTACAATATTAAACTCTGCCCAATGTAAAGTCTATGCATTAGACAGGGATCCCACAGCTATTGAAATAGCAAAGGTGCTATCAACAAGACCAGAATACAAAGAGAGACTTATACCAATACATGGAAAATTTAGCCAACTACTAGAACTAGCAAAAGGTAATGACATCAAAGAGGAATCAATAAATGGGATATTGATGGATATTGGACCTTCGTCGATGCAATTTGATGATCCTTTGAGAGGTTTTTCTGTTAATAAGGACGGTCCTTTGGATATGAGAATGGATGGGCCATGCGATAGTGGTCATAAAAGGAATACATCGTCATTTACTGCTGCAGATGTTGTTAATTCCATTGGTGAACAGGAACTTGTGTCTGTCTTGAGAAACTATGGTGGAGAGAAAGATGCAGGTAAATTCACTACAAATAAAGAGATATGTTGCAATCAATAGTGATAATTGTCCTATGAGTTTTAAATTTTTGATTCTCAGTTCTAATTTAATGAGAATAGCTGACCAGTTTCAAGTTCTTCATTGCTCAGGCTAAGCCTCAATAGCAGGTAAATTAACAAAAGAGTCACAACAAAGCCATTGGTATTTATATTGTTTTTTGGATTGCTGCATTCCCATGGGATGTACCTCAAAGAAAATAATATATTACAATACTATCAAGGCTTAGCTTGAGCAACAAAGAACATGAAACTGGACTATAACATTCATTTGTTAAAATATTTGGTACAAGACACTAATTCAATAGAGTTTGAAGCTCAAGCTTAACTTGCCACCAAATGCTATAACTAATATAGTCAATTAGTTGTTTTTTTCCACGTTTTATTTATATAGCCAAGCTTTGGTGCTAATCATGCATCTTCAGGGCAAAAATGGATGTGTTTACAATTTGTTTCATATAGCTTGGCTATATATATAAAATGTTACGTGGCAAAAACAACTAATTGCCCACGTTTGAACCAGTTTTAGACATAACTAATATTATTGTAATTATTATAATAGTTCTTACATTTTGCATCAAAAGCTGTAACAGTTACATTTTGCATTAGAGCAGTTATTGCATTTTGGTTATTTCTTATTTTGCATTTTATTACATTTTGTGCAAGTTATTACATTTTGTGTCATAACCGGTTGACATGTATGATGATGGTTTAAGCCATTTTTCATTTTTTCAGTGTTCATTCTCATGTCCACATCCCCACATTATAAACTTTACTTAAATCCCTGCTGGCATATTCTGCATGAGCTCCAGTGTGGAGTATCCAGTATGAGTGTGCTATTGACCTTGGGAACAAAGACTGGGTACAAGATAGCTCAACTGAGAACTATCATCATTCATGACTATCATCGTCATCATCATCATCACCACCACCATCATCATCATAATCACTGGCCACCATTTGCACTTCTGTTAGTTATCAACACTACCGCTATTGACATTATCATTATCATCACCACCATCACAATCACCACCATCATCATCAGTATCAATGGCCACCGTTCCCACTTCTATTGTTTTCAACACTACCGCTATTGTCATCATCAATATTACCATCATCATCATCATCATCATAATCACTGGCCAATGTTCCCACTTCTATTAGTTGTCAACACTACTGCTATTGTCATCACCACGATCATCACCACCACCATCATAATAATAATCGCCACCATCATCATAATCACTGGCCACCATTCCCACTTGTTAGTTGTCAACACTACCACTATTGACATTATCATCATCATCACCACCATCACCATCACAATCACCACCATCATCATCATAATCACTGGCCACTGTTCCCACTTCTTTTAGTTGTCAACACTACCGCTATTGTCATCATCACCATCACCGCCATTATGTAATACTACTAATACTTCTAACAGCATCATCAACAACAACACCTTTCCTCCCCACCATTACCACCACCACCATCACCACCATTGTAATGTAATACTACCACCACACTAACAGCACAATCGACAACAAGTTTTTACACTTTTTTGTTATTAAATGATCAATGTCTGTTTTTTTAATTTTATTTTAAAAGTTTCTATCGTGTCTGTGTTTTTTATCTTGTCGGGTGATTTAAACCATATTACAAGACCAATGTATCTTACGCTTGTCCATTCCATCTTTTTAATTGTTTTTTTTTTATGTTTACAGCAAGAATATCACGCGCGATCATCAGGGCGCGAGAGAAGAAAGAAATACTCACAACCAAGCAATTATCAACCATCGTCTCTGAAGCAATAGGGTTTGGTCGTAAAGACAAACTTAACCGCCTCACTCACCCGGCTACCAAAACATTCCAAGCTCTACGTATCCTTGTTAACGACGAACTCAGTGAACTCCACAAAGCTTTAAAAGCTGCACAAAAACTTCTAGTACCAGGCGGTCGATTAGTCGTGTTGACCTTTCATTCTGCCGAGGATACAATTGTTAAACATTTTCTGAGAGATCCGCCTATCGAGTCTATATCAAGACGTCATGTTAAAGTCCAGACTACTCGACCGAAAACCTCGGCCTGGTTACCTTTGAACAAGAAGGTCGTTTGTCCTTCAGATCAAGAACTATTGTGTAATCCACGCTGTAGATCGGCGAAGCTACGAGCTGCCGTAAAAACTAGTAACACTGTGTTATCGTTGAATCAATTGACTCATATTTTAGATAAAGTCACAGAGGGCTCCGTCAAAGAGGGGCCAACTATTTGAATATACTTATTGGCATTTTGAATTTTATTCTTATTACAATGTTATTATACGCAATCATAATGGCTTTTAGCTGTAGAAATTTGTAATAAAGTATCGGGAACCATGAAAGCACACTTAGTTTTCTTGTTTTTTTTGTTTTTTTTTAATTTGTACATGTGGTTTTTTTATAGTACTAGTCTTTGATAACTGTAAGTATGAATGATTATAAATGATCAAGAGAGTATGAGATAAGAGAGCTTATCCCAGGATCCCATCAGTGGCTCTGACTTGTCGTGCTATTTTTTTTAGAAACTTGTTAACAATCTCCGCACTTTTTTCTTGAGATGTTTTGACGATGCGACCGGGCCTTCTGCAATCTGACCAATCACGTTCCGTTCCCGAAATAATTTAAAATTTAAAATTAGTTTAAAGTTTAAAATTAGAATGAAAAGATCTCCTGATGACTGTTAAGTCCAATACAGGGAATAAGCTCTCTTATCTCATACTCTCGTGAAATGGTACAAGACCTCTTTAAAATCAAACTAATATAAAAAGTAACCAATAAACAAGTAAAAACGTGATAACACAAAAACAAACATGCAAACAAACTACCAAACACAAAACAATTGGAACAACGGCAAACCAGCAAACAGCAACAAAAATAGGCAATTCAAAAGACAAGATAAACAAAAGTATCAAGCAACAAACAAGCAACAACTAATAAACAAACAAGCAACTAAAAACGACAAAAACTAGAGCGCAATTTGAGATAAAAACACTACTAGCGAGAGTCGACGCACGCATACGTTGAACTTTACACCATGCAAACTAAAAGTATATGTATATACATTTTCAACGTGCGTCTACACTCTCTCTCTAATGTGAATCTAGCTAGAAGATGAAGAGAATAAGAACATTATACGCAATACATGAGAGGCAGTCGAGTGGGGATTGATCGAAAGTGCTCGTTACCGTTCGTGCGCAAAAATCGCTCAACGGAACTTTTCGTTCAAAATTCGAAATTTATGTAGTTTTGTCTCTATTGTATGTAACAGTAATCTCAAATACTATCATTTCAAGATAGATTGTAACTTTTCTAGCAACTGCTTATTTTTTGTTTTTAAGGTTTTCTTTAGTTCTTCAAGTTTCTTGTCCTCTCTCGCGAGATGCAGAATACATTCCTTTGCTTTTCGTAATATCATTATTTTAGGAGCTTTTGGGAGTCGTTCAACTTTAGGAATCACTTTCCTCAATCTTTCAAATCTATCTTTCATTTGTTCTCGCCGTTGTTTTTCGGTGTCGTTGTGGAATGCTTTTAGGTCACGTGACCGTACCGGTGACGTCATAGCATTGTTGATGCTTTTGTCTGTTGAAGTATTCAAGGACCAGTGCGCATGCTCATTGATGTTATTTTCACTTTGACTAGAACTTTGTTGATGGCATGATGGCTCAGTTGTTTGAGAGGAATAAATATTTTGATTGTCATCTGTTAGGTTCGTGTCATTTGCGTCAGTGGAATTATAATCAGCACTTACAGTTCTAAGTGGTATAGGAAAATGTTGTTCCAATTCACGTGCTGATTTAACAGTTGTTGTATCGCTTGTAAATGTTTCCTCTTGCTTGGCAAACTCATGCATATATATGTTCACGTTTCGATGCAGGTTTTCTTGTATACTAGCGGAGTGTTGTGCATTGTTTTCTGAATAATCATTTGCTCTGTCGCTTGTAATTTTTTCCTCTTGCTTGGCAAACTCGTGCATATATAAAGCCACGTTTCGATGTAGGTTTTCTTGTATACTAGCGAAGTGTTGTGTGTTCTTTTCTACATAGTCTAGACCAGTCCTCTCCTGACATACTTGCTCGGTATGAACGTTGCCATGGCACTGCTTATTATCGTCATTGATGTTGTTTTGTTCCATAACATTGAAATTACTAAATTCATTGTTCTGTGTTGCACGTAAACAAGTTAATTGGTGTGAGAATTGTTGAGAGGGTTGGTAAGGTGGAAATTGAAAAACTTCATCGGGATTTTCTAGTGTACTGTACAAGTCTTCTATTTTTGTGGGAGTGATGACACAGGGTTTCAAATACACGTCCAAACTATCAGAATCAGAGTCTTTCCTTGTGCTTGTACTCAGCTGTGTTGTGTTAGCTGGCCCAAGTTGTGTTAATAGACCGTAGTTTTTTTGTAATGCAGGTACATTAATTCTAGGTTCATCATAACTTCTTTGACTGGAAGTCGAAGAGATGTTATCCTCATTTCTCCATAACGATTCATCGTCAAACACATCCTCGTTATCTGAGTTGAGTTGAGTTATCAGGCGATGATCATTTGGTAATGACTCCTTTGCTTGATTACAGTGCACACGAGGTCTTTGAACAGCCGTGGTTGAAATGTCATATTCATTTCCCCATATCGAATCAAATACATCATCATAACTTGGAACAACTTGAAAGTCGCAATGTCGACTTCCTGTGTTAGCCACAGACGACCCATTTTCAAAGAAGCTTGAATCTTGCATATGGTTTAAGTGGTGGTTAGTATTGTGGGGTGTTGTAAAATCCATTGAGCCGCTTTACAATGCGGATGGTCGAGCAGCACGAACATTCAAACAGCAAAAACACCGATAGACAAATTGCTGATTCCTCACTTTTAACTTGTTATGATCGAATGTAAATATCCAATTGATATCAGCCAATCAGGTTAAAGTGAGTGGGTGAAATGTCGTCAATGATATGCGCAGTTTTATGTGAGTCACTATTTTTCATAACTGCTACAATTATGTCATCTATAAACTTTATAAAACGACTAAAACTCAAACCACGGTATAGAGCTGTACAACAATGCGAAGTCTAGACATTGGTATAATTTAGAAGTGCTGTGTGATTTATCTGTATATTTATCTAAGTGTAGAGAAATGGTAGGCTATATACACCTGTTTGGTGCTTGTGATTGTCACAAGATTTTAAACCACCTGTTATGTTATTCCTCTACTTAAAAACACGTGGCTCAAAGAAGACTGGGAACAATTATACAGCTATTTCAAAAACGTTGGCTTGTAGTAGAGTTCAATCGCTAAATGTGTGCAACAGTTGTCACTATTTAGTAGTAAATAGCACTAATTAAACAAAAGAAAACAATAGAATTTGCATAAAATAGCACTGCTTAGTGTTATTTATGTTGCACACTTTTTGTGTGTGCACTCTAACGAGCATGCAGCGAGTTTAACATAGTTAGTAGAGGTCCCCTCTACTAACTATGGTTATAATGATCGAAAGTCTGCGAGAGAGTTGTGCAATTGTTGAGAGTAAAAATGTAGCGAAATTATTCAATACATAATCAAAACTGAAAAAAAACCTGTGGAACCTAAATTTGAGTTCGCTTTGTTGAAAACAAGCCAATCAATTAACTTATTAAAAAATGTTATATCACACACAATGCATTGCGACAGTTGTAATAGAATTCTCGAGTCTCCCTTTTTTAAAACGGCTGTTTTAATGACAACAAGCACATTACAATGTCGTTGTTTGATATTGAGACAAATGGATCATAATTTACATACTGTAAAAGTATCATATCTTTTATATTGTCGATAGACGTCTGACAAAAAAAAAAAAAAAAAAAAAAAAAAAAAAAAAATCGTCCAACGACTAACAATTATAAAAAGACATTTTTGTTATATCGAAATGTTTTCGTAATTTTAGACACTTTTTTACAGTCATTTTATCGTTTAGCATTTGAAATTCTATTATATTTGACTTTGTAAATAGTTCTCTTCTTCTAATTTTCAATCAGCAATCTACATCTTACGGTAAACAATTAATAATTCTACTTTTGCAAACTTTTTCTGAACTTCAAATTTTCTAAAGGCGATTCATAATTTGTATTGTTTAATTTTGGCCATCCCGCGGTCCGAAAGCACATGAATTAGTTTTTGTTTTTGTTTTTAGTTCTTCAAATGTTTCGGCAGTGACGTTAATGGAAATATATTTTAATGACTGCCTCTATAATAGACCAATGGTTAGAAGAAGAAAAAATAAATGAAAATCATACATAATACAGAGTTAAAGGAGGCTTTACCTAAAACAATTGACAAAAAAAAAAAATTTTCTTTATATTTACATATGTACTCTAGCGAGCGCAAGGTCTAGCTTTGGATCGACTTTACAAAATCTTGGCATACGTTCGATATTGAGATTTCGACAAATTGAACGTTCTAGCAATTTCTCTCAAAAATCGAAAACAGCATGCTTATTTGACATACATTTTTGATAAAAGCTTTGTGTCCGATAGCCTCGATCTCGTGTTGATAACAATGGATTGTCATTTAAGAGAGTTTTGCAACTAACCTGTCAACCAATGATTAAAGTAGATACTCTATCATTGATCGACTTCAAATTGATAAACTCAATGCATGACGTCCAAGGCTAAAAACAACAGCGACATCAAAATGATGAATAACACTTTCTAGTTTTGAATTTAATTTTTACTCCGCCTAAGCCTCAATAATTTTTGCGAAAAATATCCAGATCACTCATTTGTCTTTTTCAAACACTCACACTCATCATTTTCAAGGTCTGTTACTAAAGAGAAGAACGTATTGCACGCATTTGAGGCTAAAGCCTGGTCACCAAATAATCGTAAACGACCGAGAACGGTCGCAAACGATCGAGAGAAGAAAATTCCGATAATATGGAAATCAAAGTTTTTCGATCGTACGAACTGTTTCGGTCCATTTCGATCGTCTAGTATTAAATTGAAACACTTTTTTTGATCGTACGATAGGAATGTTGCAATCGTTTTCGACCGTTCTCGATTATATGGAAATCAGGCTTGAGTCAAGGTAGACTATATAGAAAAGATTTCCAAACCGTACCAGACTATTGGTTTATTTATTATAGTCCTGAAGAGCCCTGAGGAGCCTGCTCAATATCTATATACCCTAACTGTTGTAATGACTCAACTTAGAGCAGTTAAAATAATAACAAAATTCATCTTTTGGAGATTTCAGGTTGCATGAATCTAGACGGTGTTGCTACTATCCTCTGGCTGCTATCAATGACTTCCCAGCTACTTTAATTAAGCGAATCTTCTCACTGGGTTTTAGTCAAGCTTTGTCCTTTAAATCTTTGCGTGTAGGTAATTCAAAGATTATCATTACTTCTGTATTTGATGAATGTTTAATATCCCTTTCCAATTAAGTCAACATTTTTTCTAAAAGTACTTCTAATGCTTGGTTTCCATATAATCGCTCACGATCGCGCCGGATCGATGAAATTACTGATGCGAGGATCGCTCACGATTGTTTCCATGTGTTTAGATCGCTGAAAAGTGTTCCATATAATCGCTGACATCATTTTCAGCGATCCGGCGATCGTTAGCGATTATATGGAAAACAGGGCAATCGAGGTTTAAGTTGTTTGCTCCGACATACAGGTTTTTTGGTCCGGGATTGGCTCCAGGTTATAGAAACATACATCTAGATACAAATATTTATTCACCAATATGACGATATTATTAATAGTTAATGCCACTTGGTTAACTTCCACTGCATGTGGGTCAAGAGAAATAAAACCTCGTTGAAATGGCATGGGCTGAGAACATTTCTTAGTACCTGCAAAAATACCGATAATTATTAAACACGCGCATTCATGGCGGAAGGAAAGAGAAACAAACTTGAGGAGAACAATCATGTTGTCATGTGTTGATCCAATGCTTCAATTTTCAATTGTATTTCCAAAAATCATAACAAGAAAACTTTGTAAACACGATCTTCAATGAGAAATGTGCTCAGTTTTTTCATCAGTTTGTTTACAGCAACGTTGGAAAAGTTGAGGGACAAAAGTGTAAAATTGGATGTTACCTTCTAACGATCTTTGGCAGTACCCTGCGTTACAGGTGACCAGCGCTCACAAAGAGAAAACGCTTTTTTTTAATTATTTAAACATATTTGAGTCTAACATTTGCCCCAAACGCAACTAGGCATATCGTAGAGACTCGCGTTTTTCGTTTTTCTTGCAAACCGCAGATCATAGGCACCACATGGTACTAGAAAGCGATGAATGTAGTTCGATATCAAATAAGAAAATAAGAAATTATCTTCAACTTCTCGTATATGGCTATTTTGTTTCCCCTACATATCACGATCACACTCACTACCTACCTACGTACACACTAATAACTGTGGGGGGGAAAAATGTTTTATTGGGCTTAGACGAGAATCGAACCCCTGACCTCTCGCACCCAAAGCGAGAATCATACCACTAGATCACTGAGCCTTTGACAAGAATATTTTACCAGCATCATGTAAACTGAATAATCGTAAAGCACATCTCATTAGAAAACAAATAGATAAATTACAATTTCCAAAGATGAGCTGAACTTTGAAATATTGTGCTTTCATTGCCCATTATAATTATTTTGCGCTCATGAAACAAGTGTGTTTGTAAAATTGTTTTACAATAAAAAAGTTGTTTTCCTCCAAGTTTCCAAGATAAAAATGTCGTATCTGTGTAACATCTGTACTTTAAGTGGTGCTCACAGTTTTCACAAGAAAATTATGATCTCCTTCGAGCCGAATTTGAACCAGCGACCTAGGGATACCAGTTTGAAGTCTACAGTCCCCGCTCTGCCAACTGAGCTATCGAAGGAGCGTTGAATAAAAACTGTCTCTAACAGCAGATTTGATAAGTCCATTAACACTGTTCACAGTGAACATTACAATCTTAGATCAGGCTAGCACGGAGCCCTAACAGAGAAGAAGAGGAAGGTTTTAGTAAATTTGTCGTAAGAAAACTAGAAACTATACGTAGTCTTAGAGCCAAAGATACAAGAAAGTAAAATTGGATTGAAGAAAAAGTAGATGATTGAGCAAATTGAAGAATTGAAATAGAAGCAAGTCAAGACCCTTTGCTGTTTCTTTACGGGATCACTCACACGAGCATTGCACCTGATAATATTTAATGACAAGAAATAGTCCAGTTTCATGTTCTTCGTTGCTCAGGCTAAGCCTCGATAGCATATGATATATTCTTTTGTACAAGGTACATCCCGTGGGAATACACCAATCCAAAAACAATAGAAATACCAATGGTTTTGTCTTGACGCTTTTGTTAATTTACCTAAAATTGAGGCTTAGACTGAGCAATGAAGAACTTGAAACCGGTCTATTGTACCCTCTCTGGAAGTTGTTTTCCAAAAGGCGTAGTTCAGCTTTCTAACTGATATTGCGAAATATTATTTGAATTTTCAATAAAATTATTGATCCTGGGGTCAGACAGGAATCGAATCCGTGGCCTCTCGCACCCAAAGCGAGAATTATACCACTAGACCACTGAGCCTTTGACAAGAATGTTTCACCTGCATCAAGTAAACTGAATAATCGTAAAGCACATCTCATTAGAAAACAAATAGATCAATTACAATTTCCAAAGATGAGCTGAACTTTGAAATATTGTGCTTTCATTGCTCATTCTATTTATTTTGCGTTCATGAAACAAGAGATCTTGTAAAATTGTTTTACAATAAAAAAAACTGTTTTCCTCAAAGTTTCCAAGATAAAAATGTCGTATCTGTGTAACATCTGTACTTTAAGTGGTGCTCACAGTTTTCAAAAGAAAATTATGATCTCCTTCGAGCCGGATTTGAACCAGCGACCTAGGAATAACAGCTTTGACTCTACAGTCCCCCGCTCTACCAGCTGAGCTATCGAAGGTTCGTTAATTAAAATGTCTCTTAGGGCCTGTTTATATGAGGCCAGCCAGCCCGGTTTAGCGGGCTGCTTTCTTTTGTGTTCAAGCTATCAGAGCGTAAAAACAAAACAAACATAAAAAAAGGCTCGCAAAATCGGGCTGGCTCGCGTCATATAAACAGTCCCTTAGAGCAGATTTGATAAGTCCATTAACACTGTCCACAGTCAACACTACAATCTTAGATCAGGTTCGCACAGAGTCCTATTAGAGAAAAAGCGGAAGGTTTTTAGTAAACAAAAAAGTGCAATCGGATTGAAGGAACAGTACTTGAATGAGCAAACTGAATTGCATGATGGAGCTCAGATCTTCCCCCCATTTGCTTGACTTGCCGCAAAACAATAGAGTTAACATTGAGGCTGGAGTGCATAAAATACAAAATTACAGAGTTCGTTCTTTCTTCTAATTAGAACTTTGCCTTCCAGCACAAAGTTAACTATCATGAGAAAATTCAGTCTGTTTGCTAATTTTATGGGTAATTGTTTTTCGTGTTTTCTTTCACTGTACTTACAGAGCTATAGCCCTATCAACATGTCTATATTTTTCTACGTGCACGCGTTCAACAAAACCCTTACTACAGTATTGGATAATCTACGATGTCGCTGAAAACTATATAACCATGACCTTCGCTCACTTCAGGTCTAGCGTTACTTCAAATCCCAGAGAAGCGTTCAGGCTTGTTTTGTTTCTCTTTGCCAACAACTTGCAAAATAGTGACAGGAATTCAGCCCGGAAACTTGTTTCGAATTGCTTAGCGAGTCAATTTGTTGAAAATATCGCGTTTAACTCGATATACTTATTCATCAAATATTACGTAATTCTACTTTTCATGTTTCCCATCAAAATTTCAAAATGTGATAATTTACATGCTATATATTAATCTATCCCCTATCTTTCACAGGGGCGCAGCGTCCTATACGCATATACGCACGTGCGTACTTGAAGTCACCAAAAATAAAACAAAAATTGCTGCTGCTTGTATGCTTGAGGATTCACAACCACAACGATGTTTTGTTTGCGCCACGTTTGCGCGAAATAAGGCAAGACCCTTTGCTCTTTGCTTGTATTCACACATCTATTTCAAGCACGAAAACAAGAACGCAGTATTTTTCGTTCAATTGTTGTTAGATCATATGTACGTGTGCGTACCTGAAAAAAGGACCACGCTGCGCCCCTGTTTTACTTTGATAAAACACACGGTTTGCGTTAGCATGATAATTGTAAGGTATACAAGGTTTTACTGACTAAATAAAGTAGAGGTAGAAATAGAACCAAGTCAAGACACTTTGCTGTTTCTTTACGGCATCGTTCACACGAGCATTGCACCTGATAACATTTAACGACAAAGAAATTTACCCTCTCTATAACATTAAGAAATTGGCAGTCGATTTCCAAAAGGCGTAGTTCAGCTTGCTAAGATATTGCGGAATATTATTTGAATTTTCAATAAAAGTATTATCCGTGGGCTCAGACGGGAAACGAACCCGTGGCCTCTCGCACCCAAAGCGAGAATCATACCACTATAGACCACTGAGCCGAGTACACTTACACTCCTGCAATTTTGTGCTCGAGAAACAAGTGTGCTTGTAAAATAGTTTTAGAATTAAAAGAACGTTTTCCTCAAAGTTTCCAAGATAAAAATATTGTAACTGTGTAACATCTGTACTTGAAGTGGTGCTCACAGTTTTCACAAGAAAATTATATGATCTCCTTCGAGCCGGATTTGAACCAGCGACCTAGGGATAACCGTTTGAACTCTACAGTCCCCCGCTCTGCCAACTGAGCTATCGAAGGAAAGTCGAATTACCTATATATTAGAGCAGGTTTGATAAGTCCATAATCACTGTCAACACTATAATCTTAGATCAGGTTCGCACAGATCTTACGAGAGAAGAAGAGGAAGGTTTTTAGTAATCTTGGCTCAAGAAAACTAGAAACGTTATGTAGTCTTCGAGCTAGAGACACAAGAAAGTGAAATTGGATTGAACGAACAGCATTTGCTTGACTGGCCACAAAACAATAGAGTTTACAAATACAAAATTACAGAGCTCGTTTTTTTTGCTACTTATAACTGTGCATTCCGGCAAAAAAAGAATTACAATATACGCACAACGAAAATTGCTGTTGTTTGCATGCTTGAGGATCCACAACCAAAACAATGTTTTGTTTGCGCCACGTTTGCTCGAAATAAGGAAAAGACCGTTTGTTTTTTGCTTGTATTCCTACATCTATATCGAACAAGAAAACAAGAACGCAGTATTTTTCGTTCAATTGTTGTTAGATCATATGTACGTGTGCGTACCTGAAAAAAGGACCACGCTGCGCCCCTGTTTTACTTTGATAAAACACACGGTTTGCGTTAGCATGAGAATTGTAAGGTAAATAAGTTTTTAATAACTTAATCAAGTAGAAGTAGAAATAGAAGAAAGCCAAGACATTTTTCTGTTTCTTTACGGCATTGTTCACACGAGCATTCCACCTGATCACATTTAACGACAAGAAAATTTACCCTCAGTCTCTATGACATTAAGAAATTGGCAGTGGTTTTCCTAAATGCGTAGTTCAGCTTGCTAAGATATTCCGGAATATTATTTGAATTTTCAATAAAATATTTTTCGTGGGATCAGACGGGAATCGAACCTGTGCCCTCTCGCACCCAAAGCGAGAATCATACCATCGATACCACTGAGCCGACTACACTTACAATTCTGCAGTATCAAGTAAACTGAAAAATCGTAAAAGTACTTCTCATCAGTTTTGAAAGATCAGCTGAATTTTGAAATATAGCGCGTTAGTTGTTCATTGTATTTATTTTGTGCTCGAGAAACAAGTGTGCTTGTAAAATTGTTTTGCGATAAAAAAAAACGTTTTCCTCAACGTTTCAAAGATAAAAATGTTGTATCTGTGTGAACTCTGTACTTTAAATGGTGCTCACAGTTTTCACAAGAAAACTACAATCTCCTTCGAGCCGGATTTGAACCAGCGACCTAGGGATACCAGTTTGAAGTCTACAGTCCCCCGCTCTGCCAACTGAGCTATCGAAGGAGCGTTGAAAAAACTGCCTCGAACAGCAGATTTGATAAGTCCATTAACACTGTCCACAGTCAACACTACAATCTTAGATCAGGTTCGCACAGAGTCCTATGAGAGAAAAAGCGGAAGGTTTTTAGTAAACTTGGCTCAAGTAAACTAGAAACGTTGCGTAGTCTGAGAGCACACTCGTCAATAGTACAAAAAAATGCAATCGGATTGAAGGAACAGTACTTGAATGAGCAAACTGAATTGCATGATGGAGCTCAGATCTTCCCCCCATTTGCTTGACTTGCCGCAAAACAATAGAGTTAACATTGAGCTGGAGTGCATAAAATACAAAATTGCAGAGTTCGTTCTTTCTTCTAATTAGAAATTTGCGTTCCAGCAAAAAGTTAACTATCATGAGAAAATTCAGTCCGTTTGCTAATTTTATGGGTAAATGTTTTTCGTGTTTTCGTTCACTTTACTTACAGAGCTATAGCCCTATCAACATGCCTATAGTTTTCTACGTGCACGCGTTCAACAAAACTTTACTGCAGTATTGGTTAATCTATGATGTCGCTAACAACTATATAACCATGGCTTTCGCCCACTTCAGGTCTATCGCAAGGATGGCACATTTGGTTAGTGCGCGGCCGTCTGTGCGAGAGGCCGTCTTTACGGCATTGTTCACACAAGCATTCCGCCTGATAACATTTAACGACAAGGAATTGTACCCTCTCTGGCAGTCGTTTTCTAAAATGCGTAGTTCAGCTTTCTTAGATATTGCGAAATATTAATTGAATTTTCAATAAAAGTATTGTTCCTGGGCTCAGACGGGAATCGAACCCGTGTCCTCTCGCATCCAAAGCGATAATCATACCACTAGATCACTGAGCCGTTCATAATATAATTATGACAGTATCAAGTAAACTGAATCGTAAAAGCACATCTCAACAGAAAACAGATACTTTTCTGTTTTGAAAAATGAGCTAAATTTTGAAACATTGCGAGCTAAGTGCTCATTGTATTTATTTTCTGTTTATAGAATAAGCATGCTTGTAAAATAGTTTTACAAAAACAAAAACTATTTTCCTCAAAGTTTCTAACATAAAAATGTTGTATCTGCGTAACAACTGTACTTTCAGTGGTGCTTGCAGTCGTTTTCCAAAAGGCGTAGTTCAGCTTGCTAAGATATTGCGGAATATTATTTGAATTTTCAATAAAAGTCTTGTTCCAGGGCTCAGACGGGAATCGAACCCGTGGCCTCTCGCACCCAAAGCGAGAATCATACCACTAGACCACTGAGCCGAGTACATTTACACTCCTGCAGTATCAAGTAAACTGAAAAATCGTAAATGTACATCTCATCAGTTGTGAAAGATCAGCTGAATTTTGAAATATAGCGCTTTAGTTGTTCATTGTATTTATTTTGTGCTCATGAAACAAGTGTGCTTGTAAAATTGTTACAAGAAAAAAATCTGTTTTCCTTAAAGTTTCAAAGATAAAAATGTCGTATCTGTGTAACATCTGTAAATGAAGTGGTGCTCACAGTTTTCACAAGAAAATTATGATCTCCTTCGAGCCGGATTTGAACCAGCGACCTAGGGATGACAGCTTTGACTCTACAGTCCCCCGCTCTGCCAACTGAGCTATCGAAGGAATGTTGAATAAACTGTCACTAACAGCAGGTTTGATAAGTGCATTAACACTGTCCACATTCAACACTACAATCTTAGATCAGGTTCGCGCAGAGTCTTACGAGAGAAGAAGAGGAAGGTTTTTAGTAAATTTGTCACAAGAAAACTAGAAACGTTACGTAGTCCTCGAGCTAGAGACACAAGAAAGTGAAATTGGATTGAAGGAACAGTACTTGATGGAGCAAATTGAGTTGTATGAAGTTCAGATCTTCCCTGCATTTGCTTGACTGACCACAGAACAATGGAGTTTACATCCGAGGCTGGAGTGCATAAAATTTTAGAGCTCGTTTTTTTTTTTTGCTAATTAGAACTTTACCTTCCAGCAGAAAGTTAACTATCATGAAAAAATTGAGGCCTACTGATTTTATGCAATTTTTTCGTGTTTTGTTTTACTGTACTTACTGAGAGCTATAGCCCTATTAACATGCCTATAGTTTTCTACGTACGCGTGTTCAACAAAACTCTTACTACAGTATTGGATAATCTATGATGTCGCTGACAACTATATAAACATGGCCTTCACCCAATAAAAATATCGTATATGTGTAACATTTGTACTTTGAGTGGTGCTCACAGTTTCCATAAGAAAATTATGATGTCCTTCGAGACGGATTTGAACCAGCGACCTAGGGATAACAGCTTTAACTCTACAGTCCCCCGCTCTGCCAACTGAGCTATCGAAGGAACGTTCTTAAAGTGTCTCTTTGGGCCTGTTTATATGAGGCGAGCCAGTCCGGTTTAGCCGCCTGGTTGCTTTTGTGTTCATGCTATCAGAGCGTAAAAACAAAAACAAAAACAAAAAACAGCCCGCTAAACCGGGCTGGCTTTCCTCTTATAAACAGGCCCTTAGAGCAGATTTGATAAGTCCATATTTAACACTGTTCACAGTCAACACTACAATCTTAGATCAGGTTCGCAGAGAGTCCTATGAGAGAAGAAGAGGAAGGCTTTTAGTAAACTTGGCGCAAGAAAACAAGAAACGTTACGTTGTCCACGAGCAGACTCGTCAAAAGTACAAGAAAGTGCAATCGGATTGAAGGAACAGTACTTGAATGAGCAAACTGAATTGCATGATGGAGCTCAGATCTTCCCTGCATTTGATTGACTTGCCACAAAACAATGGAGTTTGCATTGAGGCTGGACTGCATAAAATACAAAATTACAGAGTTCATTTTTTGGCTAATTAGAACTTTGCTTTCCAGCAAAAAGGGAACTACCATGAGAAAATTCAGTCCTTTTGCTAATTTTATGCAATTTTTTCGTGTTTTCTTTCGCTGTACTTACAGAGCTATAGCCCTATGAACTATACATAGTATTAGAGCCAAAGATATAAGAAAGTAGGGTTAGGGTTCTCTATAACATTGAGAAATTGGCAGTCGTTTTCCAAAAGGCGTAGTTCAGCTTGCTCAGAAATTGCGGAATATTATTTGAATTTTCAATAAAAGTATTGTTCGTGGGCTCAGACGGAAATCGAACCCGAGGCCTCTCGCACCCAAAGCGAGAATCATACAACTAGACCACTCAGCCTTAGACAATATTTTTTTATAAAAATCAATGTAAATCGCTAAAAGATAAACACTATAAACACTATAATGCACACTTTCTGAGTAAGAATAAACAATTGTTTTGGTTTTAAACGAAATGGATTTTAAGAAATTGCTTCAGTTGAATTCATTGTTCTAAAACAAAGTATGGTTGCAAAATTGCCCTAAAAAAAACCAAAATCACACCCTAAATCCTCAAAGGGCAAAACTCTTCTGCTATTTATGAACATTTCTGATCACTCCTTTGAGCCGGATTTGAATCAGCGACCTAGGGATACCAGTTTGTACTCTACAGTCCCCCGCTCTGCCATCTGAGCTATCGAAGGAACATTGAGAAATGTAGTGCTTATTAGTGCTAACTTTGATGTTAAGAAAACGGAAATTTTTTATCATGCTCTAG
The DNA here is from genome assembly GCA_918843875.1 of Diadumene lineata. Lineage (NCBI taxonomy): Eukaryota > Metazoa > Cnidaria > Anthozoa > Actiniaria > Diadumenidae > Diadumene > Diadumene lineata. Next base: position 6,804,237 of record OU974083.1, on the reverse strand, counting down.
TGTCAATTGTACTTTGAAATAATTTTCAGAAATACAGAAATAATAGTTTTTTATAATCTATTCAATACATTTTTTGCATTTCGGCAGTGCTTTACGTTTAGTAGTATCCATAACGAACACGCTCAAGCTTTGATAGCCGCTGCATTCCTTTTTAGTGATAATTAGAAATATTTCTTTGCTCATAAGCAAATTATTGGTATTCTAGCCCTTAAATACGGTTTTCAGTTCGCTGTTCACTGCGCAGTAGTTCGAACAAACAGTCGTACTCTGTAGAATATTGCATTTCAAGCTGCTCACGAAATGCGCAGAAACTCCGTAAATGACCAAAAATAGTATTGCCGAATAAAAAATATGTATTTGGGCTCAGACGGGAATCAAACCAGAGGCCTCTCGCACCCAAAGCGAGAATCATACCACTAGACCACTGAGCCTTGGACAGTTTTATGTTTGTGTAAAAACAAATGTAAATCACTAAAAGATAAACGCTATTTGTCAATGCACACTTTCTGAGAAAGCATAAACATTTCTTTTTTTGGTTTTAAACAAAATGGATTTTGAGAAATTGCGTCAGTTGAATTGTGTTCTAAAACAAATTGTGGTTGTAAAATTGCCCTAAAAAAGCAAAATCACACCTTTTTTTCCTCAAAGAACAAAAATCTTCTTGTAGTTATGAGCCTGGCTAACAAAGTTGCCTTAGGTGTTAAAAATAGTTTATATCCTTCGAGCCGGATTTGAACCAGCGACCTAGGGATAACAGCTTTGACTCTACAGTCCCCCGCTCTGCCAACTGAGCTATCGAAGGCACGCTGAATGAAATTTGAAGGAATTGGTTAATCAGAGTAGCTTTGATTAGAGTGACATTCAAAATCAAATAAATGCACTTTAGAGAATTACATTTTATTATGTCTTATTTCTTTATTCAAACAATTACTGTCGTTCGTTGGGTTTCCTGTGTAACTCTTATTTTGGGTATATCCTGTCCTTCTAAACAAAATTCAAAATGGCTGCCAGATTTATAAAGTTGTACACTGCAATCTCTGTTAGTTTACATCAAACTTTTTCAAGATTGAAAAAGATTGTAGAAAATCCCCAAAATAGAATCCATAGTCAGTTCCAAATAATATAAGATTACCAAATATGGTTATGGATGCAAACGACAGTTTTCTTATTGTATGCATTTTGTTTTCGACTTTGTTTAGTGTTATTGGTATATCACATTTTTTTTAAACTTATCACGCGGTAAGTACTTCATGTATGCCCAGATTATAATTTCCTCACATATATGTCTTATTGCTATTCAGAGTTTTTGTGAAGTAGTCCTTCGTTTTTTTGTACTATATTTATTTACTTTATTTATGCATGATATTATTGGTTTTCTCTTTTCATATTTTCTTTTGTAGATTTGTTTATATGCATGTTTTTATAATCAAGGCATACATGAAGTACTCAGCTGCCTGCATTATACACACGAATGCTGTGTGCCTCAGTGATTATCTATTAAATCGTTGTCTTATTCGTTTCCGTTTATATTGACTGCTAGGCGGAACACTCTGCATTATTAAAAATAATGCTTTTAGCTAGAAGCATTATTTTTGATAATGCAGTTTGCTGTTTGTTGAAGTGTGACCTATGCATTCGTTGGGATAATGCTGAGTAAAAAAATGGGTTGTGATGAGAACAATGATTATTAATATATCCAGCATTGTTAAGTTTTTCTTTTGCAAATTTGAAGAGCTCTTTATTTTTATCCTTGACGCCATCACAAAATTCGTCGATTTCCTCTTTGGTCAATCTGACCAATCACCTTCCTTTCTTAAAATAACTTGGCGGCAATAAATAGACCTAACTTGGCTTATGATGTGTGCAAACCACAATATTGGGGATAATCTTAGCTCATTTTCTTTTGAGGACCATACAATAGTCGCTGATGTGAAATCTTTAGTCCAACTTCATCCAAGATGTCTGCCGTGACGTAACATAAAAAACCATAGGCTCTTGTATTTACAATTTTTCAATGAAATAGTCTTGTAATGAATAAATTAGAATATTTTATTGTTTATTATAGTATATAAAATACTTTAAATATAGAAGCTATCATACCACTAAGGCTCTTTAATATCTTCAAAAAAATAAATGAATCTTTTTGAGCTCAATAATTGCCACTCTAGATAGCCAAGCTTATTCCATAATTCAAACGCTATAAGTTTCACCTCTACCTGGAATCTAAAAATCGATTAATTAACTTCAATTATAGACTTTCCATTTTCAGCATAAGTTAATATCATAACACAATGTGACTTTTGGTGCACAACGTTATTATTAAAGTGCATTTATATATGAAGTGAAAACAATTTTAACTCCATTCAATGGTTTAATGTATAAAAACATATTTTCCAAAATATGTATAAAATCGACGAAATATTGGTGATGCTTTTAAGTACAATTAAAATTAGTGTTATACTTTACATATGAACATTAAAATCTGAAGATTGGTGTTATTTTATATATACTTTTGTTTTATTTATGTTGTGCAGAGTTGAGCTCTAGATTGTTAATCATAGTATATAGAGTTGTTTTCGTATGAGTGGCAAACAATACTGTATCGTATCGTAGTCGTAGATTCGGATTTAAAAAAAAACACTGATTATTTTCTGACGATAGTGCACGACTAATTGAATATAAACACAATGCATCGACTACCAATGTAGCCAATCTCTTTCAGATGGTGACGCAAAGTGATGATGTTGACACTATATCTTATATATACAGTTGGTCAGATATCATCCACAATCGTTATTGCGTCGTGATTGAATGTCGAAATGTCCTCGGTTGTTACGCATACTTCAGGGATGTCAATCCCTGAAGTCCCTGTTGATGTTATTGGGTTGGTGTCTGAAATGCTTCCTTGACACTCGACGTGTTCCAGTGGTTGTCGCTGTCGATAGATTCGATGTTCTACCATGAACAATGCCGATGTGGTTGTCGTATTCCAAAACTGCAGAAGTCTGTGCGCCTGCTAAACTGACATCCTCCTCATGTCCTGTCATTCGCTACTGTACTAGTCAACCATTCTCATCAACAATGGCACAATCGCTGCAGGGGGTCTTATTTACGACTCCGTCAGATCTCTCAGAAGGGACTGGGTCCTTGGGCCTCACAAGTTGTTTACGAAGGGAAATATTGGACTGAAAGATGGTAGGAGTGTCACGTTCTTGTCGACAACTAATCTCTAATACGCCTTCTCTATATAGGACTGTGGGAGATCGGCATGCTACGTTTTAGGACTCGTATTCATGTGGTGGCATTCTTCAACAATGAAAAAGGGCCACCACTGGACATAAGGACTGACGCGAAATTTTGCTTTAATTTGTCGCTGGCCTTGGTGTTAGGTTTACAACCATTTCGTTGAAGTGTGACCGTTAAGCTACAAGTCCCGCCTAGGAAATAGCATTTTGGTGGACGTCAATAAAAAAACCGACAAAGTGTTCACTGTGAAACAAATGCGAAAGTCTGCCTCACACTTTGTCTGCTTTTTGATTGACGTCCACCGAAATGCCAGTTCCTAGACAAGACTTTTGGCTTGATGGTCGCATTTCAACGAAAATGCTTTTAATTGGCGACAAACTACTGACTTTTTCGTACGATCATTTGACAACTCCATATTCTACCAATTTAACATGACGAAAGCTGCACGCAAGATACTCATCCTTAACAACTGGTTTTCGATCAACTCTTTTGGTTAAATAGCCAACGGTTTCACTGGTTTGCCTTGAAAGGAGAGAGTGAAAACCAATCCCGTACGCAGAGCCCGCGTTTTCTAGTGGCCTGCAGCAAAGAACAAGGGTCCTGGCATAATCTGATACCAGATTACATGTTTTATGGTTTCCGGTTTTATTTGTTAATGCGCATATTCTATTTTAATAGCGTTTTAAGGTTTTATCTGCTGCCCAATGAAACGTTAATATCTGTTCGGACGTGGGCTCTGGATACGAGATTGAGTCAAAACAAGATCAGATTGGTTGACATTGTTGTACACAGGAATCCCGATTGTCACGGAACCTGAATAGTCTTTCGCAAACCCGGGAGCTCGTATGGATCAGTATCTAGCATACAAGTTTCGTCATTTCAAGTAAGTAAATAATTCCCAAGTGACAAATGCCAGTGGTTACGACAGTCAATCGTGTGGTCACCAAACGCAACACTAAGGCAAACGACAAAATAAAATATCGATCAGGTCTTACCTTAAATTGCCTTTTTTCACTGATAAAGAATAGCTGCAATACCAGACCTAGCACTTACAGCGTGCAAAACAGCAGTAAGGATCTACCACAGTCTTATCATTTGGAGAAGGCGTATCAAAGATTTGTTGTCGACAAGACCATGGCATTCCTTTCATCTTCAAGTCCAATACTTCTCTTCGCAAACAGCTTGGAAAGCCAAGGCCCATTCGCTCCTGAGAGATGTGACGGAGTCGTAAATAAGACCCCCTATAGGTATTATGTCTTACTTGATGAGAATGGTTGACTCGTACAGTAGAGAATGACAGGACATAAAAGGGATGTCAGTTTCACAAGCGCACTGCAGACTTCTGCAGTTTCGTAATACGCCAATCACATCGGAAATGCTAATAATTGGTAAAACATTTGAATGCTTCGACGACTACTACCACTGGAACACGTCGAGGGTCAATTAAACATTTCAGACACCAAACCAATAACATCAACAGGGACAGCAGGATTGACATCCCTGAAGCATGCGTAGCAACCGAGGACATTTCGTTAACTATTCGTGACGTAATAACGTTTGTGAGTGATATGTGACCAACGTATAAGATCAACACCGTCCATTTTAGTAAATGATGACTAGTTGAATACTAGTATTGATGCTATGTCCGTGTTTCTGATGAATCAGTTGGAAGAGTTTGTAAGTTGACTCATCGTAATGTCACATGGCTTTAGTGGAAACAGACGTTTCGGACGTTAGTCCTTCACCGAAAGTTTGTCCATCGTCCCAACTCATCCGACGAAAGACTTATGTCCGAAACGTTAGTCCACTAGATCATTTACGGTGAGTCAACTTTGCAAACTCTTCCAACCATTTTTTAGGTCATCGTCTGGAGAAGACTAACTATGTTAGCAGTGGATGCATCGCGGTCATATCCAATCAGTTACTATTGCCAGAAAACAAATAAGTTCTGCATTGATTAGCTACGGTGGATGACTCTTATTATTCTATCTATCAGTAAAGATTTTGAACTGATTCTTAGTTGCTAGTAAAAACAAGCGTTTCAATCTTATCTTGTCACCAGGTTGATGTAAAGTTCAGTATTTTAGATGGTTGCACATAGGTGTGATTTATACAAATAATTAGGTTAAATAGTCCAGTTCCACGTTCCTCGTTGCTCAGGCTAACCCTCGATAGTATGTAAAATATTCTTTTGTACACTTTGTGCATCCCGTGAGAATACGCCAATCCAAAAACAATATCCCAATTCAAATCTTGTGAATCAATTTTGAGTGGTGTTGAATCTTTATCTCGTGATGTGGCAGTACATGGAGCCAATATCCAAAACCCTGCAAAAGAGCAAATAGGGACATGTAATTAAAGAGTTGAGTGTTTTGCACACTTTTCATACGTACTTGAAGAAATCTTCCTCTTCTTCTTGTCTTCTGCGCGCCTAGTGACTTGAAGATATCATGTAGGAGTTTAACATTCTATATACCAAACATTTTAACCAGCTGTATTTCCATGAATTTCAGGTGGATTAACTACTCTTGCTGTCTTGATGGAACGGGAGGCGCCAAACACGTGCTGATTTTGTCTGTTGAGTATTCCAAGATACATAATTGTCAAGCTTGCGTTATTAACAAAAAGTGACAACTATATTCTTTCATACTTTTAACAAAACGTTTTATGGTTCTTTGTTACAAAGTGATCAAATCTACTTTTGTTTTCGTTGCTAACATTTTTAACTCAAGTTAAACTTTTGTTAACTCAAGTGATTCCAAAACCATATAATAAAGGTATTTTGAATTGACAATAAATAATTTAAATGGAATATTTATTAACTCCTAGTTCTATCAAACCAACGGAAAACTTTCTTAAACTTCGATTCAAAAAAATCGTTCAAAGTTAAACTAAGACAAAAGACGAAAGTGCACAACTTCTTTAAATCTGCAGGAATTGTCAATGTAGAGATTTTATCAGATAAAAGGTATTAGGGAGCTTTCGTTTGCCTAGCTGCCATGGACTATATAGCTGCGGCACTGGATAGAGTTTCCACCGATCAAAGATATCCTCTAAATAGAAGGTAAGAAGTCCGACTTGCTTGACTGAAGCCGGGCGTTTAGAATGCGAGTTCCTAGTGGGCCATTTTTGGTAAGCAGAACTGGCGATGCGCGATGAACCGAACGCGCGGTTAAGGTGCCCAAGTCGACGCTCATCAGACACCACAAAAGGTGTTGGTTGCTACAGACAGCAAGACGGTGGCCATGGAAGTCGGAACCCGCTAAGGAGTGTGTAACAACTCACCTGCCGAAGCAATTTTTCTGGTGGATACTGGCGCTATTAGCTCGAGCAACCATCCCATACAAGTATGATAGTTTAGAAAACGAAAATCTAATAATAATATATGGAAAACGCACTTACTGGCAATGAGAGATGAGAGCTCTAATAAAAGGTCTTTATCCAGAACCACCTGAATTCGGTCTTGATGTTTTTCTCCTTTTCCCCTTTGGATCTCTCGCCAAAGAGACATCAAGCATCATAATTGCAACAACAACAAAAAATGTAATTAGAAAAGTTACAACTAGTGTATTATACGGCCCCCATTTGGTTGAGTATGTAATAAGTTTGGTGGCCGGCAAAAAAGTGGTTGGAATCAGTCATGTATCGCAACAATGTGCGAGAGGTTGTCAGAAAAATACCAACAACCGAAAAATGGTTTTAATTGAATTATTGTTTGCCTATATCTTTTATAGTTTCTTTGATTTTTTTATAAACTAAGAATATAAATTTGGTGTTTTTTATACGCCTGAGTAAGAAGAATTCTCCTGCATAATTTGCCACCAAAAATCTGTCGTATGAATAGCCACTGTTTTCATTGACACGCGCCCGTCGGAAGAAAAACATTCGCTCGAAAAAGTGGTCGCTTTCGTCAATCAAACACACTTCATCTAGACATTAGAAATACTTGAATGAAAACAAACGCACCGTGTTCGCTAGTCGTCTTTGAAAGCTAGGTATCATAAAACTACTGCAAAACCAACATTAAACAAACATGTTTTTTATATTTGAGAATTTTTTTATCGTTTTTATTCGCATACTGCAGATTGCACAATATTCTCTTGACAATGTGTGCTTGATTGACGGAAGAGAATCGACTGTTTATTGCGACGGACGAGTATCAATGAAAGCAATGGGAAATATTTTTCACATGGAATCAAAGCTGGGAATAAGGAGCTTCAAGGCACAATATAAAAGCATTCATCTATGTGAGTTTGACTGAATTCGTAATTGCATTTGTTAACATGTAGAAAATTGAACTCGTTTTGTCAATAAAATACAAAGACATCAACTGATTTTCAGAGAATGGCAGTTAACTGTGAATGTGTCGTGCAGCGTTTTACTAGCAAATGGGAAATTTATTGAACTTTATTGAGAAAATGACTAGTTGATTGGAGTGAATTAAGATAGAGTGAAACTTCGAAGTTTACTCCTTGGTTCCGCGCTTGCTTTGAAAAACAGATCATAACATGCAATTTTACTGAAATTTTGGTTGAATTTCATTCAATTATTCTTCTTGCTCGAAGTATATTTTATAGATTGTTCTTAGTGAGTTTTTGAAAACTATGGTATTTTTAGATTTTTTGCCATCTTTCTCATAATTTAACAATCTTATCATTCTGAATTTTTCAGCATCTTATTACCAATAATTACAACAAATTCTTTGTAAATTTTGTCTGAAAATCGAGGTCAGGAAAATAGTGTATAGAATATGCCCTTGAGTTTTTTTATGTATTGAATTCAGTTGTCCTATTTAAACATATCCAAACGGCAGCTTTATATCTTTGCACCTTTTTAAATAGTTAAAGAAATCATAATTTATTCGAAGTAGGTGGAGAATTCTTGAAAGCTGTGGAGACAGCTTTATTAAAACTACCCGTACTAATATTCCAAATCATAGAGAAATTCCGTGTCAGCTTGTCCTATGTTCACTTTGAATAAATTAATTTTTCAATGGATTGAGGTGCATTTATGCATCGCATATCACTTCAGATATGTGCGATGCAAAGATGCACCTCAATTCAAAACTTAATTTATTCAAGGTGAAGACAGGACAAGCTGTAAGTTTTTCGCTGTGATTTAGATAAAGCTTTGAACTATTAGTATGGGAAGTTTTGATAAAATCGTCGCCGGCGCTTTGAAGAAATCAAGTAAAACGGTAATTTTAAAGAATGTTCTCTTTTTGTTGTATCCATCAAAACCTACAGTAAACAAAAAGCTGCAAAGCTATAATGCTGCAATTTGGATATGTTTGAAAAGGACAAAAGCTCAAGGGCAATTTATTATATATATTATATATTCTAGAGCTTAATATTTGCTTTCAGTCCAAGGCTCATTTTAGAACTACATTCATATCTTTTCTCCTGACCTTGCATGATTTTCCGACAAAATTCACAAAGATGATCTTGTCATTATTGGTCATAAGATTCTGAAAATTTCAAAATGATCCAACCCTTTAATTATGAAAAACCGCAAAAACGTAGTATACCATCGTTTGAAAAGAAAACTTGTTTTCTAAAAAAAAACACTAAGAAAATATATGAATAACGTACACTAAGAGCAACAAGAATAATTGGATTACTTCGTGCCAAAATTTTAGTAAAATTGCGGCGATAATGTTAGCAAAACCGCTAGCGAGTTAACAGAATCAAGGAATACGCTTTGCATTAGCTTTACTCCACCTTTTGTTGAAGTTCCATGACAATGGTGTTCTCCTATGCAAATCAAACATTTTATTGACCGAGACATTACCTGTATTTTGACGGACCAATCCGGGATCCAGCCAAATACAGTGTTTGTGGCACGAGCTGGGATCGAACTTCTTGTGAGATCGATCCTCTGACTATTCCGATATGCTGCCTCTAGACATTCATAAATTGAAAAACCTTCTACAATGGAACAGTACAACTCAACCCGTTACAATTGAGGGTCAACCCGTTTTCACGGATTTAGAAACTAAAAAACTCGTAGCAAACACTTGTCACTAAACACGCAACAACGGATTTGTTAACCTTTGGGAATCCAACCTGCGACAATCGATTGAGAGTCAACCCCGTTTATAGCGTGTTCGGTTGCAACAGGTTGGTGTCCAAGTATCTACTTTATTCTTGTCTTGTCATTTTTGACATTTTTAACCTCTTTTAAAGTGGTTAAAACACTTTGAATGAATTTTGTTCAACGAATTTTACTCGTTTTAAGCTTTCGAATGAGGCATTTCTTGATGGTGTTTGTGAAAGTATGGCAAAGTTATTCAACGCGAAAGTTAGCAATTTCGCAAAGCGTTATGATGCGTTTCCAGCGGAAATGACTTCACAACATACGGAAAAAGATGTGCATTGAGCAATATCACCACAAACCGGAACTATACAAGATATTACTCAATGCGTATAATTTTCCGTATGATGTGAAGTCATTTCCGCTGGAAACGCACCAGAACGCTTTGCGAAATTGCTAGATTTCGTGTCGAATAACTTTGCCGCTTCTTTTCAAGCACCCTTAAGAAATAACTCATTCCAAAAACTGAGAATGAGTAAAATTTACTAAAGAAATTCCATTTAAAGGGTTATAACCACTTTAACCGAAAGAAAAAGGTAAGCGAAATAGTAGCTGATACTGGGCTTTTATCATGTTTTATTTGAACAACTACCGATCAGCGAAAAGTTTGAACTTTGCCGACAAAACTGAACAAAAGCTACAAACAAAACACAATGTATCCAATCATAACGACATTTATTCAAGATTCTGCCTACAGTACTTAATTATTTCCATCGATAGTATGTCCAGTTACGTAATTATCAAACAGTTCCGAAGACAAATTTAGATCTTGGTCTACAAGACAACCTTTTGCATGAAAGTTAGTTGTTCAATTTGTGAATAACAAGGTTTTGATGTCGTCATAATGTGATTCAGCCAATTGATGAATATGCATGGCTCTCGACCAATCATCACTCAGCACGCCCCATAATACACTGCAAAGCCAATTCGTTCCCAGTTACAGCTTTTTCACCGCGATGTCATCAACTATGGAGAAATCTTTCGACCATTCATTTGTCATCATTTATCCGTACATTTTCCTGTGCCATTTTGCCAAAATGTAAACAGCATTTGTCAGGAGATAAAGAAACAACAAAGATTCAAGTAAGTAAAGCATGGCATTGTAGAAATCTAAAGTTCTTGTTTCTGCTCGATGAATATATCTATGTTTAGCCATACTTCAACTGACGCAAGTCTTTGTCATTCAACTAGCTAGTGAATGGCCGTGATTTCAATAGATCTTATTGTAGTTGGCACATTAGCATAACAATTCGTTTGTTAGTTAGCCCTCTAGTCTTAGTATTCAATTGCCACTGAACCCGCTAGAGTGCACGTACTAAAAGTGTGCAACATAAATACCACTAAATAGTGCTTTTTATGCTAATTCTATCGTTTGTTTTTGTTTAATTAGCGCTATTTACTTCTAAATAGTGACAACTGGTTGATTGATAAAACACCATGCGATAGCAATATCGACACTTCATGTTTACTAACGTTAGAACCATAAGAGAGTCAACACGTTTATAGCAGGTTCTGTTCCAGCGTTCGTAAACGTGAAGTATCGCTATTGCATGGTGTTTTATCAAGGTACAATCAATTGAAGAACACTGTGTCCAGGCTTATCTTTTACTTGCAGACGTCTTAAAGCAGTTATGTTCATATAATCATAGTGAAATTATTAGTAACGGAATCAAATGGACATTTGACTGTTTGACCAACTTTTGCAGTGCCGTTCACTATACGTAAACAATGAAAAATGTTCAGTGGGTGGACAATTTCCAGTCTTACGTGCTAGTTGTTGTATCTTTCAACTTTTGGCTGATTTGAAAGATGCAACAGCGAGCGAGACTTTTCTAAAAGGGAATGTTCAGTCGTGTTCACTGAAAGAGAAAATGAGCTAAGAGAACCTATTTCCCATATTGGGCTTTGCACACGCAATCAGCCCCGCTAAGTCTAATTATTGCCGCCGAGAGAAAACAGTCGAATTTTATGCTGGCGTCGAAGATAAAAAAGAAGAGCTCTTCAAATAGCTGTGAATCAGTAGATGCACTGTAGTTTTAGTTTTTTATGACGACAATGTATTTGCAAAAGAAAAACTTAACAATGCTAGATATATTAACATATTCCCCAATCGTCTTTCTCTTAAGGTATCAGGGGACCCTACAAATCGATGTCCACAAAATACCTTATGGCGCGCGAACTATTATAGTTACTACTATAAAAGTATACATTTTCTTAAAGCTGAATAAATGGAGATTATAATGGTATAAAAATTTTGATAAAATTCTTATTTTATTCAATAAGTGTTTTGTGATTTTCGACCGCCTCTTTAACAGCGAATATTTTTGCAAAGAATACGTTAATCCAAAAAATGAGACACCGTTTTTGAGATCGGACTTTCCTCTAAACGATAATGTCATTTGTTAGTTTATGTAAAGTAATCCTGTGTTTCTGGAACTCCATGAAAAGAGGCGGTCAAAAACCATAAAACGCTCACTTTAAAATAATCAATGGATCACATCAAAATAATTTTTATACCATTGTAATCTATATTTATTGAGCTTTAAGAAAATGTATACTTATGTAGTAGTAACTATAATAGTTCGCTCGCTTTAAGGCGTTTTGTGGACATCGGTTTCTAAGGTCCCCTGATGCCTTAAGAATAAGATTTTAGCGGGTATGGTAACAATTACCCTGGTTTAAAAAAATAACACTAGCGGAGTTTATGATGGTGTCCAGGTATAGGTTCTCTTGGCTCAGTTTTTTTTGGTCACTTAACATTCAACAATTAAGCTTGGGCAATATTACAACCGCTTATCAACTCCAGCCTAGAAATCAGGCATTTAGTTCTTCAGGATTTGACTATACAAAGCTTTGCTTATCATATTTAAATTGTTTTAGAATGTGCACTTTTCTCACGTTATCACGTACCGGCAGTAATTCTAAATACACCTTTTGTTGTTCATTAACCGCACTGAAACATTCATTCAAGCAAAATAGCATTACCATTAGCGTGAAGAAGCATTCAGTAACATGAACAAACACTCAATAACGGCAAAAACAATGTTTGCAAACAATGTATTTCTAAAGAACCATTACTCTTATTCACTGAATGTTCACATTTATTGAATGCCTCATCGTGTTAATGGTAATCAGCTTTAGCTTAAGCTTTTGTATTTCTTTCTTCCTCTCTGACCACACAAACTGTATTTTCTTTACATTCTTGTGATAAGAAAAAAAAAACAATAAAATACTTCCCAGTAAGCTTTTGAGAATATTTTAAGAATAGAACAATAACATGACTTTTGAAAAGCACATTGGTTATTTGTGGCCCGAGTAGTGTCATTTGCGCCCGAGCGGAGCAATCATGTCATCATCCGCCATCAATATCCTAAATCAAAACTTATAAATATTAAAATCGTTGTATTTTTTTTTAATCTGAAGCGGTACCATGATGCCCACTCCCCCTCGTTTTATAGGAGGCAGATTGCCATTTAGCCTTGTGTATATTTCTTTTAATATGAGTTGAAATCTTTACATTTTAACGCGATAACGAACGCTGTCAAACGTTTCTAAAAAATGCTTAAAAATTGTACCCTTGAACAACTCATCTCTCGCTAGGATTTCATGTTTAGTAGCAATTTAAATAGAAATTGTAGTGAAAACACAAGAATTCTTTGAGTAGATCCGTTTAGATAAGACAGGGTACTCTTAAGCCTAGTTTCCATGTAATCGCTTACGATTGCCGGATCGCTGAAAATTATGTCAGCCATTGTCAGCGATGGAAACAATTGACAGCGATCGTGAGCGATCCTCGCATCAGTAATGTCAGTGATCCGGCGATCGTGAGCTATTATATGGGAACCCAAAGGAACCCTTCCTCGACGGAAAAGAGCTAAAGCCTGGTTTCCATATAATCGCCTCACAATCGCTGGACCGCTGAAATTACTGATGCGAGGATCGCTCACGGTCGATGTCAAATGTTTCTTTGTGTTTCGATCGCTAAAAAGTGTTTCCATATAATCGCTGATGATTGCTGACATCATTTTCAGCGATCCGGCGATCGTAAGCGATTATATGGAAACCAGGCTATAAGTCGAAGGGATAAGTCTTTTGTTTTCCAAAGACACAGTAAACAAAAGACTTACCTAACAACCCAGGGCGGAAAAGAGGTATGGTAGAATATTGGCGCAAGTTTGTTTGCATATGATTGAGGATCTTTGCTAGCTCTGCGTCATGCACATTCAACGAATAGTGTTAATCTTACTGGTTTAAAACAATACCTACACGAAGAAACACGTCGCGCATGAATCTTTCATCTTGTGCCATCAATTTAAACACTTGGTAGGACACTGGTAGAAAAATACCGCAACAATTTAATTACAAAGAACAGAGCACAAATGTGAATAGAATCACAAACGTCAATAACACATTAAACTATGTATAATTTACTGACTTTTTTCTATCCTCGAACAAAAACAACGGATTTGATCTACTATTACAATACATAAGTGGAAAAATCGGACAGAGACCTTACCAAAGATTCTTACTTTTGAGTTGATTGAGAAAATATCACAAGCATTCCCTAATCTTAGAGAGACCGAAAAAGTATAAAGTACTTGTGTTGAAATAAATCAAGATCGCTTAAAAATCGAGAAATACCCTTTTTTATTTTGTGTAAAATGATTTTCTTCATCAAAAACGGCCACTTCTATGATTGCCTGAAAACAATGAGCTCTCGTAATATAATCGATCACGTGATGGCCGTGATTACAAAAAATTGTCTTTTGAAAACTAAAAACGTTATCTGGCTTGTTTTCAATGAGATTTTTGTTGATTCCCAGCTCTATCCATCCAGGAATAACCCCATGTATTGGATTATTTAATACTATCCGTAGAACTCCATCTGAAATGCGCTCAAATATCGTTCAAAATTGAATCAAAACCACGTACCTTTTATGAACTTCTTCTAAGACGATGAACATAATTCATCGGCTCTATTTCGGTAGCCAGACTAAATAATTGTATTTCAGGCCAGGAATTTGCTAAAAGCTTTCAAAACACTTTACTATCCAGAAACGTGGGACGCTTAGCTTTTTTAGCCAAAATTAAAAATATTACATGTGCAGGGCAGCACCCTTTTTCGATCACATCTTGGGCCTTTCTCCATGCATCAGCATTTCCGACTGATGAAATACGAACGAAACGCCAGCGCGATCATACTCCGTTTATATACCCCGTGACGCACACAAATGAGGTAGTGAAAGCGGCAGTTATTTAGTGTAAAATACGTCTGAAATATTCAAGGGTTTCTATTATCTATCCTCCCTTCAGTGTCGATCATGCGCATTACACATGTCACGCTCAATTATACACCAGATGTGTGAAGACTTAGAGTAATTCAGTTCTCTTATCCGCAAATTTTGAAATTATGGTGGAAAAAAATTTAATATAATTACGTAACATTTGATTGTAACGATGGAGTTACACGCGATATTTCCAGGAAGTTTCTTATGCAACGGAATGCAAAGTGATATAATGTTTTGTTTTGAAAGTTGTTGAGATAGTGAAACACAACAAGACTCAAGGCTTGGCCGAGTGTTGAAGTAGCGATAGAAATGCTAGTTAACTTTTTGCTGGCACAGTTCTAATTGTAAGGGGAAAAAATGATGTATGATTTTCAAAAAGAAGAAAGTGATTTTTGAACAGCATTTTTGTCTCACTGATTCTTCAATCAGTTGGATAGGTTTTAAAATATATAATACAGTAGTAGAAGTAGCAGTATCATGAAAGATATACCAGTTGTGAACTTAGATTTCCAACAGCAAATAGACAAAAAGAAGATATTGCAAAAGATAACTCTACAATTTGTTTAATATTATAAAATACATGTTGTCAAAGATCGTGAAGCAAGAACTCAATTTTACGCTAAAATCAAATATGTAACGTCCATGACAAAGAACTGGTTGTTGGTTTTGTTTTAAATGACTAGCCTCTAGGTTTAGTGTTCTTTGAATATTTTGTAAGCGTTTCACTTTTTCAAGTACTGTTCCTTTAATATAATCCAATTGCACTTTCTTGTACTTTTCAGTCTGCTTTTAGACTACGTAACGTTTCTAATTTTCTTGCGCCAAATATACTAAAAACCTTCCTCTTCTTCTCTCTTAGGACTCTGTGCGAACCTTATCTAAGATTATAGTGCTCACTGTGGACAGTGTTTACGGACTGATCAAATCTGCTGTTAGAGACAGTTTATTCAACGCTCCTTCGATAGCTCAGTTGGCAGAGCGGGGGACTGTAGAGTCAAAGCTGTTATCCCTAGGTCGCTGGTTCAAATCCGGCTCGAAGGAGATCATAATTTTCTTGTGAAAACTGTGAGTACCACTGAAAGTACAGATGTTACACAGATACGACATTTTTTTATCTTGGAAACTTTGAGGAAAACAGATTTTTTTGTTGTAACAATTTTACAAGCACACTTGTTTCACGAGCACAAAATAAATACAATGAATGACTAACGCGCTATATTTCAAAATTCAGCTGATCTTTTAAAACTGATGAGATGTACTTTGACGAATTTTTGTTTACTTGATACTGCAGGAGTGTAAGTGTAGTCGGCTCAGTGGTCTAGTGGTATGATTCTCGCTTTGGGTGCGAGAGGTCACGGGTTCGATTCCCGTCTGAGCCCTGGAACAATACTTTTATTGAAAATTCAAATAATATTCCGCAATTTCTGAGCAATCTGAACTACGCCTTTTGGAAAACGACTGCCAATTTCTTGATGTTATAGAGAGGGTACCTCTACTTTATTGAGTCAGTAAACATTTTATATACATTATCACGCTGACTGTATGAAAAATAATAAAATTATACAACAGATATTTTAATCTATATTTTTGTGCTTGAAAAAAATGTGTGAATACAAGCAAAAAACAAATTACACGGTCCTGCCTTTATTTCGCGTAAACGTGGCGCAAACAAAACATCGTTGTGGTTGTGGATCCTCAAGCATGCAAGCAGCAGCAATTTTTGTTTTATTTTCGGTAACTTCAAGTACGCACGTGCGTATAGGACGCTGCGCCCCTGTAAAAGATAGGGGATAGATTAATATATAGTATGTAAATTATCGCATTTTGAAGTTATGGTGGAAAACATTAAAAGTAGAATTTCATAATATTTGATGATGAAGAATATCGAGTTAACGCGATATTTTCAACAAATTGACTCGCTAAGCAATTCGAAACAAGTTTCGGCTGAATTCCTGTCACTATTTTGCAAGTTGTTGGCAAAGAGAAAGAAAACAAGCCTTAAAGCTTCGCTAGGATTTGAAGTAACGATAGACCTGAAGTGGGCGAAGGCCATGTTTATATAGTTGTCAGCGACATCGTTGATTATCAAATACTGTAGTAAGGTTTTTTTTGAACACGTGCACGTAGAAAAATATAGGCATGTTGATAGGGCTATAGCTCGGTATGTACAGTTAAAGAAAACACAAAATTAAATAAATTGCATAAAATTAGCAAAAGGACTGAATTTTCTCATGGTAGTTCCCTTTTTGCTGGAAGTCAAAGTTCTAATTAGCAAAAAAAAAAAAAAAACTCTGTAATTTTGTATTTTATGCAGTCCAGCCTCAATGTAAACTCCATTGTTTTGCGGCAAGTCAATCAAATGCGGAGAAGATCTGAGCTCCATCATGTAATTCAGTTTGCTCATTCAAGTACTGTTCCTTCAATCCGATTGCACTTTCTTGTACTTTTGACGAGTCTGCTCTTAGACTACGTAACGTTTCTTGTTTTCTTGCGCCAAGTTTACTAAAAACCTTCCTCTTTTTCTCTCATAGGACTCTGTGCGAACCTGATCTAAGATTATAGTGTTGGCTGTGAACAGTGTTAATGGACTTATCAAATCTGCTATAAGGGGCTGTTTATATGACGGGAGCCAGCACGATTTAGCGAGCCTTTTTTTGTGTTTGTTTTGTTTTTACGCTCTGATAGCTTGAACACAAAAGATACCAGGCCGCTAAACCGGACTGGCTCGCCTCATATAAATAGGCCCTAACAGACACTTTAAGAAAGTTCCTTCGATAGCTCAGTTGGCAGAGCGGGTGTCTGTAGAGTTCAAACTGGTATCCCTAGGTCGCTGGTTTAAATCCGGCTCGAGGGAGGTCATAATTTTCTTGTGAAAACTGTGAGCACCACTCAAAGTACAGATGTTACACAGATACAACATTTTTATATCTTGGAAACTTTGAGGAAAACAAGCTAAGACATTTCGTTCGACAATGCTATTTTTGGTTATTTACTTCAGCTTTTTCTGCGTATGTCGTGAACGTGTTCGTTATGAATAGCATTTGATAGAATACAAAAAAAATGTATTGAATAGATTGAAAAAAACTATTATATCTGTATTTCTGAAAATTGTCTGTAGATTGAAAAATCAATGATGTGTTTTTTGTAAATTATTTCAACGTATAATTAAAAATAGAGAATAGTAAACAATTTTCGTTTTCGTAACATCAAACTTAGCACCAATGAGTACCAATATTTTCACGGTTCCTTCGATAGCTCAGTTGGCAGAGCGGGGGACTGTAGAGTCAAAGCTGTTATCCCTAGGTCGCTGGTTCAAATCCAGCTCGAAGGACAGTTTTTTTAAGAACTCAAATAAAAAACCATTGCAGTACATTACTTTTTTCACCATTTTTTTTGTTAACATTTAGTTTGTTTTTATTTGATGGTTTTCCTACGTTTGCTCTAGACTATACTCATTTGCAAAATTACTTGGGACATTAGGTTAAACTGCTTAACATTTTTTCGTTAGAAACCCCCTCCCCCGCACCAATGTTGCATAGCACTGTAGTGTTTATGGTATGAAAAGAAACGTCAGGCAACATTGATTTTGGGTGAGGGATCTGGTTAAAAAGAAGATTCATTGAAAACAAAAAGAGCCGTACTGAAAAAGAAAATGTGTCAATGTCCCAACTATTTTGCAATTAAATGTAGCTTCGTAACAGACATAAAACCTCCCCAGAGTAAGAACTCACTTGGGAAAGTATAATTGTTTATCTTTTTGTCTCTTATTAATAAAACACATTTCGATTCCTTGTTTAACACACAGTTTGTTTATCTTTTTTATTAGAGTGCACGCACTAAAAGTGTGCAACATAAATGCCACTAAGTAGTGCTATTTTATGCTAATTCTATCCTTTTCTTTTGTTTAATTAATGCTATTTACTACTAAATAGTGACAACTCTCCCACACATAATATTCTATAAGTTTAATGTACCTCAAAATTGTCCTTCGAGACGGATTTGAACCAGCAACCTGGTGATTACAGCTTTACGTCTACAGTCCCCCGCTCTGCCAACTGAGCTATCGAAGGAAAGATACAGTATTGAAACATTATCTATTGGTTGTTCATAGCTCACAAATCGGGCAAAGGCGCTCTTGTGAAATTGTTGGATTTGACAATGCCTTTGGTAGAATTGAACTCTAGTATTAGTTGTAGCGCTATTTCCCTTATCTACAAACTATAAAAGCAACTGTTTGTAAATTGTGAATTATAAGCAGGGGGGATCCAGGATTATTTTCCGGGAGAGGGTGCATCATTTTCAGAAGTGGGTGCACTACTCTGTAAATATAAAAATACTGAGTTTATTTTGAAAAAAATATATTTGATAATACAAGGATTTAAAGTCCTTCCAGTAGGGGCTGCCACTGATAAGACATACATGCAAAAATAAAAATGTAAGCAAAGATTAGGGCTCATACGGGAATCGCACCTTAATAAAATGTTTTTTTTCTTTGTCCCTTTTTTTGCTAAAAATTAGAAACACACTCATATTTTATTCAGGCTGTTTATCTATTATAGACAGCTTGTACCCCAAATTTTAAATTGTATGTTTTTAGTTTAATCTGTAATAGATCTTCAACGCATTCGCTGGACTGGCCACAAAACCAAAGATTCACGCCGAGGCTGGAGTGTATCAATCCATTCATTCTCTGTATTTTTTACACTCCAGACTCGATGTTAATCTATTGTTTTATGGCCAGTCAAATGAATGCGGGGAAGGTATTTTAATCCAAAATATTAAAAATTGATTGATAAGTTCCTCAAATTTGTCCTTCGAGCCGGATTTGAACCAGCGACCTAGGGATAACAGCTTCGAATCTACAGTCCCCCGCTCTGCCAACTGAGCTATCGAAGGAATCATGATAATGAACTTAGTTATACTGCGTTTGCCATTGGTCCGTAAACATGTTTTTCAAGGATGCTATTTTACTGCGCAACATTTCGAGCAAAAAGCAGCCGTGAAACAATACTGTGTAAAACAAGCTGCTCAGCTTTTGAGTATATTTTATTTTTATACATCCAGTCAAATAGAGTTAATTACAATTTATGCATATATAGACATTATTCACAGTAAATATAAGTTAAAGTTAGACGGGATAAATGACTTACATTTGCAATAATTTATACTTAACAAAAATCGTGTGATCAAAGTGAAAACTAATTACATGCAATGCATTGGCAATTAAACAAAGGAAAGATATTTAACCTTGCATGATTGCATGTAATTTGTACATTGATAACTGAAAATATATCCAAATTTTTATAAGCTTGGATAAGAAAAACAGAAAAGAAAAAAGAAAAGAAGGAAAGAGGATGGAAGACTGCAGTGGATTGCAAAAATAAAGAATTAAACAAGCGAGCAAAAATATTGTCATAGTCAGACCAAAGTGTTTAGTCCGAATATGCTGACGACGTGTTTATACCAATTGTTTTTTGTTTTTTTTTTGTTTTTTTAGAATAAATGCTATTTGTCGTGCAATACCAATGCTCTGCCTTGCATTGCATGACCTTGCATGCATTTCGCGACAAAGGTTGCTGTAGGTTGATAGAAAAGTGAAACAAGTTTTTTTATTCTCTTTGAATTCAAATGAAAGACTCAAAAGTCTAGTACCTTTTGAAGGTTTATACACCTATTTCAAACCAAAAAAAAACATTGTCGGTACGAATGACGGATTGCGGATACCAATTACACGACTGAAAAGGTCTAAGGGTAATGTTACCTTTGATGAATAACTACAGAAGATAAATATACCATTTTATCGACCATCGGAGATCTTCAACTTGAGGAATCAGTGACGCTGATTTGAATAAAATTACTGCTTTCTTATCATTATTGAAAGCCCACAGTACCTTTCGGTCGTGAAATCTACATCTGGAATCCGGTATTCCCTTAATTTCCCTGACAAGGTTTTTGGAAATAGGTATACATTTAATATTCTTAAGCTTTTTGATCAATTATACATCCCGCTTGTTTTGTCAATAAAGATATTCTGATAGAATATCGGTTGCCTAGGTACAGAACTACCCTAAGGGAATGTATGTCTCGCTAATAGTTAATACACAACAGTGTTAAAATAATCATATGATTCAATGCCACTCATGAAATCGATATTAAAAGTTGCTTTAATTAATACGTTCTAAAAATGGCGATACATTTAGCGTCAGTAGCTGCTCTATACAATTAACGTCGACAAAAAACATGAGTACAATTTTTCTTTGTTCAAATGCCGGTCTGACACTTGAATAGTGACTTTAAAAAGGCTGTTTGTATTGGTTTTAAAAGGCAAAAAAAATGTTTTTAGTGCAGTCTTGAAAAACAATGTGTTTTTTTAAAAAGACATGAGGTGTTATTTGCTCAAAAACTCTATTACTGCAGTTTTGAAAAAGATTGTTTGTGTAGTTTTCAAAAATTGAATGTCAGTTTCATGAATTCTTGCACCAAAAACCTGTTTGATATTTGGTAAGCCTATGATTTGCTCAGTTTTGCACAAGACTGTTTGTATCAGCAATCACGAGAAAAAACTGTCTGTATAGCCTTGCAAAAGATACTGATTGTGTGATTTTGAGAAAGAATATTTGCATTTGGTTTTCAAATAGCATTTTGTATACAGCCTCAGGCTTTTGTTCAAGCTCATCAATGTTTTTGGCTTCTGTTTCAAATCCAGATGACAGATCATTTAACTTTTTCTTTCTATTATAGTCCTTGATTGGTTGAGCATTTCTTCGCTTATACGCTGGTGATCCGTTCTGAGGAACAGCTAGGTTTTCTGATTTTCACAATGAACTAGTGCATTTTGAATAGAAATAAAGATCGACAAAATCTAACGACACGTCCGGTCCCAGTCCAAGGAAGTAAATACTTGTTTTCCTCATCGTAGAATCAAGCGATGTTCAGAAACGTTTGGGTCTCCACCAATGTAACAAGGTAACTAACTCAGGGATCGTCTGTTCTGGTCGCTCTTTATTATGTTTCGTACAATAGCTACTTACAAGCTATGTGAGAGGTGTTATAACAATTTTCGGTAGACACAAGCAAGCAAGAAAGACATCCCTTAGTAGGCGCAGTTTGTTAGAAGGAATTCCTTGGCCAAGAAGAGACCGCGGAGTATGTTGAAAAGTGGGGATGGAAGCGGGGGGGGGGGGGGGGGGGGGGGCTGACAGGCAAATGATAATCACTTTTTTGTCTTAGGTCACAAAGAACAAGGCATCCACAGCATGCCTCCATATTGAAAAAAATGATAATATTAAAAAGGAAAAAAAACTTTTGAGGATAATTATTATTTGGATTATTAGTATTTCTATTCTTCAGCGCTAAAAGTGCAGCCCATCCCCTCCCTCTCCGCGGTCCCTGCAAGACCACTATCCTTAATTAAATGTATGCCCTAGACTTGTGTCGTCCACACAACTTGCACACAGAGTGCAAAGACTTTAAACGAATGCGCTACAGGACAGGCTTCATATAGCTAGTTAACATTCCTTGTTTACCTAAATTGCAACGAAGTTGGTGGTATGTTTGGGTTACTTTTAAGGAGCTGGCATGCTTTTCTTACGAAACTACAAAAGTCATATGATTACTACAGTCAAGGCTACGATAATAAAAAAATATACGCTAAATCATTGTTTGTACAAACTAAAGCTAGACTGTTGAAATAACACTTGTAAAACTATACTAGTACGTTTGTAGAAATTTGCATCGTAATAGCTGTCTGAAAACCTATTTGGAGAAAATATTCGCCCTATTACATAAACAGGAAGTGAACAGACAGAAATCTGTATTTAGGTTTTTATGGTTATTTGAACAAAAGAGAGAAACATGTATAGATCCGATATATTCGTGTTTAAGTAGTAGTAGTGGTAGTAGTTTATTTACCCACATATCGCTGATGAGCATTTTGCATACTCGTTTAAAAGCGAACGTGTATTACAAACAATACTAACTAATTATTATTTACAAAACATATTAAACTAGGAAAACTATTTACAACAGATAAACTGGGATAAACTATAGAGTAAATAAACTAACAAAGTAGAAATGATGAT
The DNA here is from genome assembly GCA_918843875.1 of Diadumene lineata. Classification (NCBI taxonomy): domain Eukaryota; kingdom Metazoa; phylum Cnidaria; class Anthozoa; order Actiniaria; family Diadumenidae; genus Diadumene; species Diadumene lineata. The sequence continues at coordinate 6,781,529 of OU974083.1, read as the reverse complement.
TTACTAATTAAATAGTTATTAATAAAAATTATTATGAAAATGTAATACAAAAGAAATAATGATAAAACTAAAATAAAAAAATATTTTAAATGGCCTAACGATACATAAAAGGATACAAATCTATTTTACGTATTATATTCTTAAAAGCCTTAAGAGCATTTAAGTATTGTTAAATAAAAGACTCTAAGCGCCATTAATTATGTATGAGTTTTTGAATCAACGATAATATATCAATATTAATCACATCGTTTAATACTAACAATTAATGGAAATCATGTTAACGACTTGGCTTACTTGCTATGCCGACAAATATCAGAAGTCTTCTGTAATCTAATTTAGTCACGGAAATTCGAATGCTTTCTATCATTTTTGCTACTTATTGTTTTTAGATTTTTAGCAAGTATTAGTGTTATGTATGGCGATATAAAAAGTTAAAGTCGTACAAACTGGTGCGCAGCGGAGCATTAAGGGACAAAGGGACGAACCATTGGAAAAGTGAGGGGGGGAGTGGGGAGGTTTCAACCTTGTACCCCTTTTTTCGGCTTGCCTATTATGCAAGTTTTTTATTACCTTTTTCTTGAGTTAAACCCTGTTCTTTTGTGTGTGTATGTGTGTGTGTGTGTGTGTGTGTGTGTGTGTGTGTGTGTGTGTGTGTGTGTGTGTGTGTGTGTGTGTGTGTGTGTGTGTGTGTGTGTGTGTGTGTGTGTGGTTTTGGTGGGTGGGGGGGGGGGGGGGTCGGATGTTTGGGCTTGTATGTTTTTTTTGGTCGGGATTTGCTTGTATGTTTTTTTTAAATTTTCAAACCCTGTTTGGATTTTTTCCCACCTCTCCCCACTTCACTTTTCTAATGGTCCGTCCCTAATTAGTGCCAGCTTTAATGCTGTCTAGCCTCCTTATGTGGTCTCCCAAACATTTTCATTCGACGAACCAGATAAGACGTCTGCAACAGAGGCTAAATGCTGTCTATCTTTTCTTTTGTTTATAGAAGCTATTATGCTTCTTACATTTAGTGTTTGTAAAGTATGACTTTTTCAAATATTTATTACAATATAAAGAATCAAATATTTATTACAATATAAAGAACACAACATGACATTACATATGATATTACATATACATGTTGAAAGGAATAAATACAAAAAGGTGAACATACAAACGAAATAACACAATTTTGACTGACATGATGTTTTGGCTGTCTTATGTCTAACTTGAAATATGTCCGGTTTAAATGTTGATTAGTCAAAAAACAATATTATTAGTATTTGTACTACAATATTTTTTGCCTTTTACGCATCGTTACGACATTCGTAAAATCGTATTCGTAAAATTACGTTAAATTTGCCATTACGCAATTTACGAACGCGTAAATGTGCGTAAAATAGAATTTGATGCTGTGAGTCTTTTATTTATTCATCATTAAAAATAGATAGGCGCAGTACAAACCATAAGCATCTGTTGTATGTAGTCGACATCTTTGATTCGCTTATGTTGCATTTATTGGTATTTGATAATTCATAATTGCGATTGAGCTGTAACCTATCGCCTTTTAACATTTGATATTCTCTCCACGACGTTTTTGAAATATGTATTTATACATATTTCCAGTTCATATTGAAAGAATTAAAAAATGCCCTCAAGATATATGATGATATAAACTCCTGTGGTATTCAAGATGCATAATATTGTTACTCTAGATTACGATGATGTTTCAAGTGCACTTAAACACCGGTGAGTTTTTTAACCTCTTTTTGGTCGTGCAGGAGATTTTTAATTTTTTTCCGCGGAAATTTTTCTTGCACATTTTTTCCGCAATTTTTCATCGCCCCGCATCGATCACAGTTTCTATAGATAGATCCTTAAATGCGTCAGAAAAAGGTTATTTTAAGGTACAAAAAGATTCCCATGTGAGTGTGGGTGGGTAAAAGGCATGTTTTTATACTGGACGTGGGTGGATTTTGCTGAAACACGCGCGTCATGACCGCGCGAAATCTGCTGAAATTCGCGCGCATTTCTCAATAAAGATTATGAATTTAAGTTATTAACAAAACAAAAAAACAACAACATCAAAAAAACAAAAAACAAACAACAACAACAAAAACCAGTGTATTTGAAGTTGCAAGTGCTAAATTTCTTACATTTAGATTTTCTTTTTAAGAATAAGATCAGACGTTTTGGTTCTTATATGATGCTCTTTGTCTGACGTCTAAACTATCTTTATCTTAAAACTGTTTTAAGTGCAATATAAAAACAGTGTTAAATAGATTGCTTAATTAAGATCTTTGACAGCCCTTTGGCTACCGGTGATATTGGTGATTATCAAGTATCGCAATAGTGAAGCAGATAGTTAGACCTTATCATATTATTTTAGATTTACATTGACTTGTTACTATTATATTTTTCATTTATTCTTTCACTCATTCATTCATTTGTTGATTCAATTACTATTTCAATCATAAATTAATTAATTCATTCATTCATTCCATCGTTTGTTCATTCGTTCATTCGTTCATTCGTTCATTCGTTCATTCGTTCATTCGTTCATTCGTTCATTCGTTCATTCGTTCATTCGTTCATTCGTTCATTCGTTCATTCGTTCATTCGTTCATTCGTTCATTCGTTCATTCGTTCATTCGTTCATTCGTTCATTCGCTCATTCGTTCATTCGTTCATTCGTTCATTCGTTCATATACTTTTTTATCGTGTTGCTAAGGGCAGCAACTGTGAGTTTCCAGCATGACATATCAATCAATAGACGAAATGAGAGCATTAAACGTGCAAATAAGAATCAATTAACAATGACGACAATGACTAATGGCTGATACAGCTTTAATTTGGGGATTTTTTACTTCCTATGATGTCATGTTATCAGACGTTTAGTTTTAAGGAGATTGTTGCACTTTAAAAAAAAAACTAAAATAAATTCAAACTTAAATCTTAATAGCGTTGCTGTTCGTTTTCTCTCACGCTTATGACCGTGTTTGGCAATCTTATCTTATTTGGAAGTGGTTGTAGATTCTATTTTAATGATTTTATGCTATTTACAGGTGCAAGTTGTGCATGGTAAATTTTGTCGAAAACTTGCAGAGATTCTAGTAAGTCGCTTTTCAAGCTGTCAGTCATTTTGATTCTTTTTTAGATATTTTGCACCAAAATTGACAAAAAACTGACAATTACATAGCGCGTCGTTTGTTTGGAGATTTTCTTAGGGCACGCGCTCGAGTGCATACGCCAAAATCGGATCCGCACGAGCAATCGCGAACGTCCTTGCACACCCGAAAATGAACGCGATGCCGACTTCAGGTTAGCTTGAATATCGGAACTTTGATGTGCTGAGAGGGAGTGGGCAAGGGAGATTGGGAACGACGAAGGCTCCTCTCGTCCTCACTCCTCCTCAAATCCTCACTGGCCGCTAGGCATACTCATTCAGGTTTGTCATTAGGCGGTTTGCATGATGAAGTAGAATACTAACACTACCAAGATGATTTGCTGACTTTTCTTTTGTAGCGTAATTAGTGCAGATTGTTCTCTCAATCTTCAAAGTTTGGATGATGAAAGAGAATTCGCAAAGAATGCTGGTAGTGGTAGTAAAATGACGCCAGATCGCCTTTTCATTTATTAATATTCGGGTCGCCGACAACAAGGTCTTTTTAACTTTCTTCTTAAAAACAAAATAATTAAGTAAAATAAAAAGTAGATAAATATTTATTTTTATGCATCATCCCATTACACCTGTTTCGATAAACGTCGGAGAGAATTACGAAAGCTGGTTGTCGAATATTCGCAGCTGAAGCATAAAGTAGAGAAACTATTGCAAAACGCTGCAATTAAACTATTATAAAAAAAGATAGTTAAAGAAAGTATGTTAATAGCTGTGTGTGTATATTTTGTCACATTTGTCAATATATTTTGATAGAGCAATGCGCGTTCGGCATACCTCATTCTGGCTCCGACAAAATGTTCTTGAAATGAATTCACCAATGGTTGTTTTTGAGAAGTAGGTGGACACACTCACTACCCCTACGTTCAACATTTTAGATACACCTCTACAAACACGAATGATTGTGTTACTTTATGAATGAAGCAATGCGGGCTCTAAAAAACTAACAGGATGTTTGACTAGGGAAGGACTCTTTTGAAAAGTTGGTAAGGGGGCTGGACCTTGCGTACCTTTTAGAGACTTTACATCGCTCAGTATCTTTTAGGGTCAAATTTCTCGTAGTAGACCGCGCATTACCTTGCAAAGGTTTGGAAACAAAATGCAGTTTGGAGCAAATTCATCAATTTTACATAATTAATAATAGTAATGATAATAGTTGAAGAAATGTAGTCGTGGATTTTAGAGCTTGAAATCAGCGTTTCAGTTCATTTAATAGTACCCTTAAGGGTTCTGACTACATTAGAACGTACGAAAACTGTGTGCTATTCAAGATTTATTATCTCAAAATTGGACCCAGGACCATGCACTTCCCTTTTCATTTTTTATTCACAAATAAAGTGTCTGCAAAAATTTTCCAAGAGAAAATCCTGATGACTTTTCGCTTAAGTAGTGAGGTCCCTTCAGGGCCGTTTTCAAACCGTCCGTCGAACCTTCCCACCAACTTTTCAATGTAGTCTCCCCCCTCCCCCCCCCCACCCCCACCAAAAACTGGACAAAAACAAAAAACAAACAAGTTTCGTATTTTACTAATGCTTATAAATGCCGTTGTTAAGACTGACAGGATGTTTAATAGAAGTCAAGATGTTGTAAATGCAAACAGCTGACAGAGAGAAAACAAGAACAAACCCGCATTATAAAGAGATTGTTTACACGCTAATTTAAGTAAATATTGGCAATGCACACAGTAACGCATGTACTATTATTAGAGTTTTTGACATGAACCAATCCTATTTGCTTTGAGAACTTTTGACATTGACAACCTTATTAACTGATTGTAGTTTATGACAACTGGTGTTGTGTAGTTTGTTAAGATATTGCAATAGGAAAGGCATTTTGCTTTTGGATAGAGTTGACACCTGACAATGACTGACAACATTGAGATGGTGCTTGATGATTATAGTGAATAATGGCAATTTCCTTCTGGTTTCATCTTTCTTATTTCTAGATCTGTTCATAATGAATTTGCAAACTTACTGAGTATTGCAATTACGTTTTACGTTATTATAATGAAGTGCTGGTGTTGTTAAATTGTTTTTGATATATGAACAATTTTGTGGAAAGCAATTCGTGTAATGAATGAAAAAGACATCAAAAATCATACATGCTTGATACTGCTTTTTTAGTTAAAACAGATTATGAAAAGTTTAGTTGGATTTTGTGATAAACAATTTTGTGAAAACCAACTTGAGTAATTAATGAAAATATTATCAAAAACGAAATGATGCTTAATCAGTTGAAATTCGAACACAAAAGACATACGAGATGTTCCAATCCAAACGGTCCACTAAGTGAGCTTATTTCTATATAACTTAGTATAAAAATGACTTTTCAAGCTATTTAGAATTCGTAGTGTCAATATATATTTAAGGGTCTAAAGGGCGTACAATGGGCTTTGGCAGGTAATATACCTGAAGTCTCTTACGAAGAGGGGGGGGGGGGAGGGGAGGACAGGTTGATCTTTTGTCAGATTTTCGCCAGGAGTTAAGTCCTGGTACAAAAATCGCTGAAATTAATGGTTTGATAAAACAAACTAAAAATGACAAACATTACAACAACCAACAAATGTCTATTTGACTTATGGGTAGTTTATTTTGTTCATTAGAATGTTGCATGCTATTCTACATACGAGAGGTTGTCTATTATAATTTTACAAAATAACCGATGTTACACTATATATAAAATATATATTCTATCTATTATGTTTTTGTTTTGGGGAGAGGGGTGGGGTGATCAGTACAATCACTTTGGGCGCTTCATACTATTTTATAAACGAGAGATGGTTGGTAAAATAACCGATGTCAGTTGTCTATTCTATCTATTTTGTTTTTGTTTTTGGGAGAGGGGAGGGGGGGGGGGGGGTTGTGATTAGTACTATCACTTTGGATGCTTCGTACTATTTTATAAACGAGAGATGGTTGGTAAAATAACCGATGCCAGTTGTCTATTCTATCTATTTTGTTTATGTTTTGGGGAGAGGGGAGGGGGGAGGGTTGTGATTAGTACTATCACTTTGGATGCTTCATCATGCTATTTTATAAACGAAAGGTGGTCAATCAAATAACCGATGCCAAGTTATTTTGAATTGTATAAGTATGTGTTGCTTGGTTATTTCTGAGGGCTAATCTTTGAATGCAGTATCCCGCTATTATATTTGATGCTGCTATTGTTCTAACACCTGACATGTCTTTTTTATAGTGACTGGTGGTTCTATTGGTATGGTCTACCTGTGATCTCCGCTATTTTCACTACTGTGAAATCCTACGGCTTCTCGGCTTCTTTGATTTGCTTTATTTTAACTTTAAATTGTTTTCGAGAACTCTGTGTAAGAGTACCAACTTAAGCATAATGAGTTGTGATATTGTCAGTGTAATGCACAAAAAAATATACTAAAATTATTATGGGCAGTAGTTTAATAGTAAACTATATCAAACGTTAATAAAGCATATTGCACAATTTTTCAAAAGCCACTCTATTCATTCTCCGCTTCAAATGTTTTAAATCTGCCAAGTAGCTCAACGAAGCCGATCTACACTTTGCGAGCCGAGCCGAGTTTACCAGTGGCTGCTGCCTCAGCGAAATCAAACTTTAAAAACGCGCTTTCTTTTCTCTGATGAGGATTGAACATTTGGCATTTAAAATCTATCCGCTGGATAGGGATTTATCCGGTGGATAGCGTTAAGTTATTCAGGCTTTGACCCCTCTATCGTCAGTACATATACGTTGTATATTTTTTGTTGAATCTTACATGTAGCTTTATAAACCCCGTGGGTAAAAGGCTGATTAATATCAAGGCCACATATAGAGCCATTCAATTTTTTTTATAAAAAACGAAAAAATAAGGTATCTTACTCCCGCAAAGGATTGACGTTCGAAACGTCAGCTTTCCGGAGCTAAAATATTTTTTTGTTGATTAGAGAGATTGATAGTTGGTATATAAGGCTAAGAGTGAGGCTGGTGTCGGCGAAACAATCTGAGAGAATCTGAGAGTATCTGTTAGTTTTTTATTATATTTTTACATACAGAGGGTTTCATCATTTTATAATGCAACAATATGCCTGCAACGAGTCCTAATGTTTGATGTTCGACAGATGAATGCTAATAAAGCGTCATTTGTTTTCGAAATGCTTTCAGTTTCAATTAGGTTAAATTACATGTAGATTATATTCAAATACTTTATATGCATTTGTTACCTAAACGTCAGTTTTACAGTAATACGAATTAGATTATTTCTATTCTAAAGTAATTCAATTTTACTTCAAATAGTCATATTGGGGGAAAATACTAATTGTATTAATCTTCAGGATGGAATCGCCACTGACTGTATTTGCAGTGTATTCAATGTTAATTGAAAGCCTCGATAGCATTAGCATCTAAAGGAATGAAATGTGTTGTTTTTGTTAGAAGCCGAGCTGAAGCACCTGAGAGATATTCCCAATGGAGCTATTTCACGCGCATAGTCTTAAATTAACGTTTATTATGTTCGATAAACCTCGAATGAAACACCTCGCTCTAATAAAGCCTTAAACAATGGGCATGCGTTGACAAAACATTAACGTTTTCAAAAAGTGGATGGAATTCTATGGGATTAACAGTTTGGTTGAATTGTACACGATTTCTTTAACTGACCAAAATTCCGCAATCAGTTTTGTTCTTTCAAAATGGCTATGCAACAATTTGACCGTTAAATAGTGAACTGTGCTATGGAGGTTGCTCATTTTTTTTACGTGAAAACAGTTAATATGCTCTCTTGTGAGTCATTCAACCACAACATCTTCACTTTTTCAAAAACTGTACTTGCCAGCATTCACAGGCTGAGTTTTTAAAAACTTGACAACTTTGAAATTCAGAATACTGTTAGTAAAGTTTCAAGAGAAGAGTATGGTTTAAGTTTGGTAGGATATGAGCATTTAATATTGAGTTATTAGGTGTTAAAATTTTCAACTGCTTTTAGCTTCCAGCTGTCGGACACCTTAAGGGATGAGTGTACAGGTGGATTCAAATCTCTGTATCAAACGTTATTGCTTCATCCAAGCACAACATTGTTTTAATTGGTTGCAAATCACAGTCCACAACAACAATATATGATTACTATTACAAAGCGACAAATCCATTCAAATATTTATGAAGTTTATTTAGAAATTTAGTTGAGCAATAAATTTTATCGTCACACTGATCTGGGCGTCTTTTTAGTGTTAAGAATGTGTAAAATGGTGCTTGTCTCTTTAAGTGTAGCCTTTATAATTTGAACCGTTAAAATTGAATTATTGGATTTTGAAATTAGTCATAAATATTTGATAAATTCTGAAATACACCCTGAGTATCAAAGTTTTTTTAATTAGCAGAAAATTACTCTTTGTTTAACGATTGACTTTATTTGATATTTAGTGTTTGGTTTCCACTGTTTAATGACCGCGCGTTTGTCGGGCAGTAAAATGTTATTGAGCAATAGTCTTCACTCAAACAATACAATACAGCCATTTTGTAATGTTTAAACTTATAAATTTACGTCCACAAAACTTAGCGCTTCTATCGACTTGTCATTTTGATCAGGTTTGGTATTTTATTTGAATCTTAAAGCTGTCTAAATAAAGAGATTTTGTGTATCAATGGTTGCATTTTAATGATCAAATCCCTTGAGCTTAAGTTGTACGCAGTTGTTTGACTTTAAGTAGATGTGCAACTTGGCTTTTATATACCCAGTTAGTTTGTCATTGAAAAACTTCTATAGAAGACAGATGGCAAGTCTGCAGGTGTCGTCTTTCTACGCAATCATCCGTGAACTACTCATTGATTGGCTGTTTATTGTATGCTGTTAACTTAAAAACGTGTGGTCATATAGTCTATATACAAACACTACCCACAATGCAATTAGCAGTTATTTCAGCTGTGTCAAAACTTCATGTTGTTGTTTTTACTTCAAGAATCAAAAACATCGATTGTGTATCAAGCAGAATAACTGTAAACTAACTCACAACATACTACAGTACTGCAACTACAAAATTATTCAATAAACTTGGCGCTTTCCGGCGCCCATCCAATCGAATCAACGGTAATAACTTTAGATAAAAGTCGCGCGGGCTGTGGTTTACACACGCACTCGAGCCTGACGTGAAACGCGAGTTGCTCATTTGCATAAACACCAGGTTACGTAGGCGGTTCATTGTCTCGAAGTTTGAATGAATGGTTTGTGTGAAGCGAGAGTTTTCACATTTGTAGTGTAAGCCGGTGTGGACAGTACGGTAATCGTACAAGTCTCAACAACATTGATACAAACTAAGCTACTACAGAACTACATCATTAAGCAAGCAGTATTTAAAGGTATGACTTTTAATACCATTTATTTATTTTTGATTTATGGTTTATTAAACATGAACTAACGTGTGTAGCCAAGTTGTTTTCTACTCTATAGTGAATATGTTATTTTTTTCTTTCAACAGAATGACGCTAGTCACTCACCACTATAGTATGGATACATTTGAATCTGATTTTGATTCTCTGCCATGTTCACTGTTTAAAGATTTTCCAAGCGAAGAAAAGGATAAGTCTCTAACGAATAATCAAGGGGTTGAATTAGCAGGTTATATTTTCCCTCCTACGCCGCCAGTTTCACCGGGATACTCTTCATCTCACACATCCGAAACTGGAGACTTGGAAAGATTACATCCGTTTTGCGATGAGTTTGCAGATGAACTGTGCTTTAGTGACGATAAGTCATTGTATTATCAAGGAAATGATTTGAAGGAAATCTTGATCAAGGATTGTATGTGGAATGGAGCTGCTTTTGAAGTAACAGAAAAGGACAATTCTTCATTATCTAAACCAAAATTAAATCAAAGTCGTCTCGAAAAGATCCGTCTCCTGAGTTCCACGCCACCCATAACTGAATATACTGCGAGAGTGTTGAGCGTAGATCCTGCTGAAATCTTCCCATTTCCAATCACAACTGCCTCAGACTGTGGTAGCAGTGTGAGTGATCAAGCAAGCTTGGATGTTAGCGATTCTGGTGAGTTGTAATAATACTAGTAATTATATAAAACGTCTACAACTCCCTGTTAAATTGCCGCCAACTATTAACGTAAATCAGTCATGTGTAGTATATGTGTGTGTGTCATTTTCGCACTGTTGAGTAAAGTCTGGCCGCGCTACAGTGATTCCACGAGTCATTCACAAGTATAAATTACAATTGGTCTGACTACTAATTTAATGTACTAATTCTAGTCTATTTTTCTCTCATTAGAAGAAGAGGAAGTGGAAGTCGACGTAGTCACCATTGAAAACAACAAAACTGAAAGCGTTGAAACAGAGCAAAATCCAACAAGTCAAGAATCAACTTTCGACACAGCAATACCAAGTCCGACTCCATCCGATTCGTCGACTTTTGACGATTACGAAGACGACAAAACCGACCTTACTGGCAAAGTCCGTCCAAGACGAGCTCGCAAGTACCACTCGAATGAAATTGCTTTTTACAAACAAACTCGTAAAATATCCAAAACAAACAGTTCTGGTAGTGGCGACGAGTCTGAAAATGACAGCGAATACACACGGGCAACGCACAATGTTTTAGAAAGAAAACGGCGGAACGACCTCAAATTGAAATTCCAGCGACTACGAGATGCTGTGCCCGAAGTGAAAGATAACGAAAGAGCGCCTAAAATATCCATACTTCGGAAATCAGGAGAGTACATAACACATTTGAACAGAGAAGAATCCCGACTGCTCGCAGAACTTGAACGTCAGAAAAAACAGAATGCCCAATTATTGAAAAAACTGTTGATTTTGAATCAAACTGCACAATAGTAAACAAGAACACTGAACATTGAATTTTTAGAATGATAGTAGTAGAATGCACTATATATAATTATATATTTCCAGCACCGCTTTGCTGTAGTCAAAATGACATTTGTAAATCAATAGATACACAAGAATTAACCGAGCTTTTTCAAGAAAGTCATATTGTACATACATACAATTTTTGCACTTAGATAATTTGAACATAGAATTTGACAATTGCTATTTAGAATATTATATATCACATTCATTCACCGGTTTAAAACGTTGGTGTAAATTTTAATTTTATATGCACTTATGAAATACCCAATAAAGCACACAGAGAAAGCACTTATTTAGTAGTTACAATCTTAAGTAGAAGTTGTTCTATAGTATTTTTTTTCTTTGCCAGTAAAAGGTGTGACTCCTTTGTTGTGTTGTACACTAGTTGACGGAGCCAGACAAGCGCCTTTCAGAACAAATCAACCTTTGATTCGGCAGTTACTGTTTATTGTTCATTCTATGAATTATACATCACTCGTCTGGCCGGTTCTCAAATTAACTACCAGTTTACATAGATTACAAGCATTACTTCATTAAAAACGTTTAATTTAACACTGGCATGGACTTTGATAGCTGATCGTTAGTACAAGTTTTCATGATTTCTCTATAGTAAATAATCATTAAAATTATAGTCAAGAAAACAAGATGTAGAAAAAATCATAAAAATTGCACAAAAAATAGAGAAATAAACTTTAAAATCACTATCAAATTGAAGATTTATCGAAAAAAGAACTGCTTAAATTTAAAAAAATTATCAAAAAAGAATAGTTCAACAAAACAACGAAGTTATCCAAAAACTAAACTAAATGAGTTTCATATTTCAAACATGCTGAAAAGAAAGTTAAACATAGATACCGAAAAAGTGAAATCGAAACTTGAAATGAATCAAATAGTAAGTCTAAATTAACCGTTTAAAAATTCTAAAGCGTAAATGTTTAATTTATTTGTCAAAAGATGTTTTTGCTCAAAAAACCGCGCGTCGTTTTTGTTAGCCTTGTTTATGAAGTTCATTGAAATTAAGCAAAAGCGTCTTGAGAAATTGCCTTTTGCTGATTCTATTAAACTAATTGATGTAGTCTCATATCGACTCCATATTGAGCTACCAAATTAGCAGACACCACTCTTAACGATATAGCACTGATAAAAACTGATTATTAAAAGAGACGCTGTTACAATGAAACTGCTTCATTCTAGGTAGGGGGGACAATTTACTATATCAATTTTGACAATTCTGAAGTGTTTGATATTTTTTTTACTGAAACTCGAAAACTGGTTGTCAGTTTGGTGTATGTGAATAGTAGAATAAACAAATTTTACTTAGTTGTTCTTTAGTTTTTCGCAATGAACACCCTGATGAGCTGTTTTTGCTTCGGTATACAAGCCTTTAGTTTCACTTTGGTTAGTTGTCTTGTTAATTTTAGATATCAAACATGTCAAAAATAATATTTTGAAGTTTTTTGATAGTTTCTTTACTGTTTTCTCATGTAATATTGCGTGATTGTAATTTAATAATGATTGAATTTTGATTATTATATTACCCTAAGGGCAAAGAGAGTGGTTTCTTGGTAAAATTGTGTCACTTCCGACCCATTCTATCGAGTTTATATATAGTTGAGCAAACTATCTTGGTTTAGTCTTATCTAACTGAAGCTAAACCACACTATGGACTTCTCAAGTTAACTTGCTTATGCAACTTATCTATATCTAAATATAAACTCAGAAGTGTGCAAAATCAAATTTGATTTACGAATTAATGTATTTTGACATTATTGAGTTTTTTGTATATGCCACGCACAAGTCTAATAAAACTTGTTAACTTATACTTTTATTGAAAAAATCACTTTGAGATAGACAGGTAAAAGCAAGTAGATTTCTTCTCACTTTCTATAATTTAAAATCCAAACAGTACAATTATATCAAATTGTATTTTTATTTTGTACCAATTACTATTTTTGACATTACTGTATTTTTTATCACTTGGTGTAATTTTAAAATGAGCCACTTCATATTGATACCAATGAAATTTGGAATTAAAAAAAGGGAAATAAATCATGCAGATTTTAACTCAAAATACAGATCACATAATCTGACATTGAAAATATACATGAGAGTGTTTTTTGATTTAATACTCATTTTTGACATTTAACTTCATTGCTTTCCATCTTGATCAAGCAGCTTTTCTTAAACCTTCCCAGCCACACAAACAAGTACAAACTTTAATTCAAAATTGCTAAGCAAACAATTAAACAGCCTCAGACAGCAAGTGAGTGATTTGTAGTAAATTGTACATCTCCAGTAAGCCTACATACGCGCTTAAGCACGCGTCCCAGTTTCAAATGACTTCCGGTTGGTTGATTTTCATTGTGTCCGCAATGACTTGTTTCCTATTCTTATGTAAATCTCTTTGGGGCAGGTGGCTGATCAAAAGCGTAAAAATAGCGCTATTGTTTCCTGCAGCTGGCCCTACCGCTTATTACACAAATCATCTAATACCTATTTGATTGCTTCATCGTATGGTATAACTTACTTCTGTACATAAATGAAGTGCAACCTAGCAAGGCTGACTTTGCTGAATTCTATACATATCTGCTACACGTATTATACCGTTTTTACTACGCCAGACGATGCTTTTATCGTCTTATTCTCGTGTGATGCATTTTTAACGAATTTTTATTAACCGTTTTGACTGTATCTGTTGCAAAGTAGAGATTTTTATCATCACAATAATTTTATGGTATAAACGCTTGTGCAAACATAAATACAAAGAAGAGCAGAAACCTTAACATTTTCGCGGCAAACGTTTCTGATGTAGTGATTTTTCGACAACCTTCTTGACTATTAAATTACGATTGCATTGACTGCACATTTTATCAGTAAAGAAATTTTGAGAATTTAGAATTTTTGAAAATAAAAGTATAAAAGACTGCTACATAAAATATAAGAGTATAAAAAATTGCCGTTTTTGTTGGTGCAAATAATTATATACTGTATAAGTCGTCCGATTTATGTTAGTTACACTTAAATTATCAATAAAATCAAAAATTATTTGAAGAAAAGAATTCGAAGATTTCAAAGCTGTTTTTACAACAAAACTCATTCTAATTAAAAAACGCTTTTCATAAATGACACAAAAGTTAAATATAACTAAATTCGGAAAGTTGTTTAAACTGAAACAAAGTCAATTTGTATAACTCAATTTTTCGTTACGTACGTTTTGATAAAGTTAATATTAAGTTATAAATAAACGTTTGTTAAGATAAAAATCATCTTTTTTATGCAATGCAATTAATGCGCTATTGTAAATCACTTTGAAAGGGAATTAATTTACTATAATCAAGACTGGTGGTGAGATAAAGGACCTCTTCATAATTAGCACTAGAACCCGCACTTTATTATTGATCAATTCTATTCTCCAAATTATTTTTTTTCTATTATTATTTCAATGTTTAATAAGGGCGTAAGAAAACTCTAAAATATTAATTTTTGTTGACGCGAAATAGTTGTTGTTTGTGACGCGTTTTTTCTATGTGATATTACGTATTTTGATAATAAGAATTAAAAATAGAGCATGAACATTTAAACGTATTTTGCATTTGCGTAATATAATAAGAGCTCAGACACCTTGCTGCAAAAAGCTGTCTGTAATCAAGTTCAGATTCATCCAAGCTTTTTTTTTTACTTTTTGTTTGTGACCACTTGTTGAAAATCCAGCCTTTTCCTTCACAACAAAGACCACATTGCAGTGAATCTTGCTATTTTGAAACGTACTGCTAACTTCGACTAAAAATGCGATATGGTTGTGTTAGATTTTCAAACGAATGGACCAAAGCGGCTAAACCTCAACTCTTAAATTCTTTCGCAATTTTTCAAGTGTGGTAATTTAACGTCCAGCTGTTTCTAAGAGGCTGGCAATCTCCCTTGGGAGTTTATTTCCAAGGGTTCTGTAAACACCTCCAATAGTCTTAAGACTAGAATCTACATAAGAAAAGAACTGGATTAGTTAGCATTAGATAGTTGACTGATGCTCATCGCTGGACGCGTGCCCATCGCAAGATTAATGCGGCCGAAAGATTAACTTGATTACTTTTGATAAACTTTTTTTAAATATACTTTTGATAAACTAAGTCATGGAAATGAAAACTAATCGTGCACTCACGACTCCAACTAGCCTTTATCTTAGAATCTTAAATGAATTAAAATGTTCTTGGTTGGATATTTTTTGGCCGTGCTTTTTTCAGTTAAGAGACCGTTTTGGTTGATTGTCATTACTTATAATAGACTATGGGATGCCTTGCTCATTTGCTAACCCTCACGCATACCGATGGACAAACCGCATTTCACAACAATACAATGAAACTGTGAATTCTGTGTGAAGTTCAACGCACTTTAATTCATATCTAAACATCTATCGCTATGTACGGAATGATCGATGTTTGTTGGCACGCGTACCAATTGCTACTTTAAGGCTGTGTCATTAATAAAGCCACGCGACCCTCTCTAGATATGTATTTCAACGATTTACAATAAAAACTGCTATAAAACAACTAACAAAACTAACAAACTATGATCACTAAACGCATTAGTATTTGCAAAGTGTATGCAAAATGCTATTAAGGCTAGTTATATCAAAGCTTGGCTTCCAAAGAACGCCTCGAATACAATAGAGTAATTTGGCGAAACAAAAGAATGATTTTGTGTCGCACGAATATTGAAGTTCAATTGAACTTGGAACTCTGCACGAAGAGTGCTCGCACAACTTAATTTTGCACTAACAAAATCATTTTGTATCGAAAGCAAAAGCGTTACCAGCCTAAGTTGTCAGTATAAAAATGAGACACCGATGTTCCGTGAGCTACATCTAAAACTATTTCGCTTTCAATTTAAAAGGTGTGGCTTCTAGTGTTGTTAATTTATGCATAGATCGAGCGGTGCATATTTGAATAGTACTTCATTCCGCATAGCGTTGATCATTTGATGTTCGTAGCATCCGAGGTACAGTGCAGAGCAAAACGTACAGTCCACATCACGGCATATCATCATGATCACGACGGCTTCTGTGTAAGTATCAAACTGCATTAATTCAGTACCTAAAGCGCGCAAGCCACATTAAAAAAAATATTTATCGTTTGATTATTTTGCAAGCACGAACTATTTCATCCACACTTAACTAACGTGGCTTTTTAGTTGACTGTGCAAGCAATCTAGTTGTAATATGCTGATTAAGGCATCTTGTCACATATTAACTGGTGGCCAAATGTGTGGAAGTTTATTGGACTGCATTTAATTAGTCTTAGCTAGTGCTCTTTTGCCTATAATTAATTTAGCATAAAGACGTGTTCTCTGTAAGACGACGCATCTTTTGCGTGCATTTCTCTTAATTGCATTAGCAAGTGGAATAGTTTTGTTCGATATTAAAGTGAAGATTACTCTGGCGAAAGGTAGCTGGTATAAGAATTGTAAAGAGACTAAAGGCAGCCAGGCCAGCTGGGCCTCTGACCCGTAAACACTACTTATAAACGCGTACTGATTATCTTAAGATTCCAATACATGCATTGTTGTAGAGCCCTCACTGTCAATATCCATACGACTGTTTCGCTTTACGCTCAATGTTTTGACAGCAAGTGAAAGTATTTACGTATAAATTGAAAGCCTCTTTAGTTTCCATGGGAAAAACAGGTTATGTTCGATATGGGAAAATACCTATAGCTCGAATACAATACAGGGTACTGGTGTTTTAGTATCTTACGGGTTTTCTGTTGTTAGATGTTTTTTCTTGTTTAATGAATATTCAACGAGTTTCGGTCCTAGATTGAATGACTTTATGTTTTACAAACCCGACAAACATCGATCGTTGTTTTCGAGGTTCACTGATTTTACATCAAGGAAGAGTTTGTAGGAGTATTAAGCCAGTAGTGTGTAGATATGAGGTAGTTCTTTCGTCCATTCATACAATTTGAAGCCCTCCCCACGCACTGATTATTATTCATAGTATGCAAATTATCCATTGTGTAGTGATCTGCCATTCATTGAAGGCTCCATTCATAGACATACTTCTCTAGTCAACTCTTACTATTTCTTCAACATAGCGTAACGTGGATCTCCCATTACTATTTATCGCAATTTTCTTTGAATTTACAGCAATTCTAGTTTGTTTTAAGAGTGATAACAATTAGAGGACAGTGTTGGTGGTTTTGTGAGGTGTTCTTTGTAAGTGTACATTTACTATATAGGTAATGATTCGTGTTCTCTTTTTGACTTAATACTTTGTTTTTTGATTCGTAGGTTGTGCTGTAGTATGTTTTTTGATCAGAATATCATACAAAGAGGGCAAGCAATCCTAGATTCACACCAAGAACACATCTCAGAAGGCATCAGCGAGGACATCTATGCCCCGAGTCTACAAACTGATGAAATGTGGAGAAAATTTGCGATCCCTACTCCACCGTACTCGCCAGAGACGTACAACGTAAATACTACAAAAACACACATTTTCAGTCACCATCACAGTTCTCATCATCAAAACAATCTTCAAGTCGTCCCTGATGACTTCCCTGAAGAGTTGTCTTCTGATCTTCCAATGGTTCTATCTGACGCTGAAATGGAAAGATTAACTTCGAGTACACTTGGTAATGACTGTCCATGGACAGAACCAGAACTAGTCGAACCTAAACCTACAAATCTTGGTACAGTGCGTCATTCAATGGTTCCAGTTGAAAACACTATGATTCAAGAACTACCTATGTACCAACAAAAACAGTTCCAAGAATTTCATCCATATCCACAAGCCATTCCTATTCAAGAAAATTGTATCAATCAACAGCACTCTCCTCAGAATTGGTCACCGTTCTCGGGTAAATATCATGTTTTTTTGCTTTATTACTCTAGTAAAGATGAAATTCCGACAAACTTCGTCAGTCACATCACGTTGTGTCGGTGTCCGTGTTGTCGTGTTTATTTTTTAAGCTTTACAACTCATCACTCTGATTGTAAACTTCTCTTTTATTTTATTTGTAAAATATAAACACTACGTTTTTTTTCTCTCTTGAAGATGAACCATTGGCTATAGACCAAGAGTCGCGCCTTGCTTTTTGATCAACTTTGATGAATGCATGCAACAAGTTGTTTAGTGTGTTGGTTTTTCAATAGTCGTTCTAATTAAGCGTTTATATTAAGCTATAAATTTCAAGACATTGTTTTCAATTTGAATTAATGCCAGACGAAAAGTGTAGTTTGCATACATTGATAATTCAGATCTTTGTTCTTTTCGGAAATGTTTGGCTTGAATTTGACTGGATTGTTGTGAAACGACTGCGCGTTTTGTGGTTAAAACGTGAAAAATAGCCAACAGCGAATAGGGATCTCTCCCAATTCAAGTCAGCTAGTGAGAATCGCATTGGATAAACACACTAAAAAGAACTCAACTAAATTGCAGGGAGAGTCTAATTAAATTGCGTCATAAAGAAAATCAGTTGTTTAAATGATATATGCAACCCCAGGGTTACTGAGAAATTAGTACAAAATCATCCATTGACAAATTACTCCTGAAAACTACATGAACAAATTGTATAGACCACTGTCACTGTTTCTAAAAGTTGATTACTTTGGCAAATTGAATAGTTAATGACGAAATCAGTAAAATAATTCGCAGCCATAAAATCAAATGTTAGCCTTTAGATTGTACGTGTTTATTCCGTGTTTTATTTTGTGTGTGTGTTTCTTGTTCTTGTTGTAATGTAGTTTGTTTGTGTTTTATTTCAGTTGAGAGCAACCATACTCAAAATCTCCAATGCAATGTACGGCCGAATCTACAGCCTCAGCAAGACGATTTCACTCCACCGCGTTTTGATAACGTTACCAGTACGTGCAAACGAACAAGAAAACCTCGACGCGGAAGTCGCAATTCTCCACACCGCCAAGAAACCATTGAGAACGATGACTCAGAAGATAGCGAAATAAGTCGAGCTACACATAACGTACTAGAAAGACAACGTCGCGAAGATCTAAAATTTCGTTTTCAACTTCTCAGAGACTGTATTCCTGAACTAGAAGAAAACGAACGCGCGCCAAAAGTAGCTATACTCAAGAAATCTAGAGAATACGTACATCAACTTATACTGGAAGAACAGAGACTATGTGCTGATAAAGAATTAGAGCGACAAAGACGGCTTATACTTCTAGAAAGATTGCATATGTTACGGAATGGTTACCCAATAATGTAAACACAAGCCCCCCTTCAATCATAGGTCGTTTTATTTCAAACTCAAATCAATTTGAATTGAATCGCGCAATGTAAATTTCGCTTAATTGTCTCCTCTATTTCTTTGCCAAATAATGAAATTCTTTAAACGCATCTCAACGGCATAGTTTAAAAGTAACATTGTAGCTACGAAGCCTTATATCATTTCAGTGATGTTAAAGTGTTTTGTGGGCAGAATGCGCCTGTCTTGTCAATTTTACAGACTGTCAATTAGTCAGGGTGTGACTGTCACCTCTGCGTAACTCACAACTTTTAACTCAGTTTTCATTTATAACTGTGCTTTTGCTTTTCTATGCTAGTTTTCTCTGTACAGACACCTTGAGTTTTGTAAGTATTTGCTTTTGGTTGAAGTAGTTTATTTTCAATTTTGTTGTGAAGGTTTGTTGGCGACAAGTTCTTTTGTGTGAGTACGGGAGATTAGTGTTAGACCAGGTGCTTTTGACATTCATGCATACTTTTCTATACTAATTATCCAAACTTTATCAATTCAAAATATACACTTTTAATTTATCTATTCAGCTCCACAAAATCGCCAGTAAACCTTGTTCACATCCTGCCCTTTTAATATTTTGTAAAAAACCTCAGCAGTTCTAAAGACGGCAACGCCTTTTTGATGTCGACGCTGAAGATATTTTGACTTTGTCGAGTCATTTGTATTCAAATGAAGCTTGATCGCTTGAATAGGATCAATTCGATTATTCACGACAGGCTGTGTTAGTCAATTAAATTTCAATCCAATACATGACAAATTTTATGTTCATGTACCAATAATTTTTTATTTGGAAATGTTTTCTCATTTTGTTAAATTAAATAATTCAGTTATTTGAAGTTGTTAGTTTCAATCAAACCAATTTGAACCAACTTCGGTATATATTTTTATGAAGAATATAATAGGCTATCTCAGGAGATAGCTCATAATTAAACCTCGTCTGGTTTATATTCAATACCAATGGTTAAATATACACAAACATATTAGCCAATAGTCTACTAGAAAATTTCTCTTGTACATAGTGAAAAGATCTGCATTGATCTTAAAAATGTAAAATGTCAGTAAAAACTAAAGTAGATAACAATATATAGCGATGAAATTATATCAAAATGTCCAAATAAAATGTCAATACGTTTGTAGAAAAAACTGTTGTTCTTGTGTTCTTGTTGTTATTTTATTCTTTTGTTTTTTTTTGTTGGCAGTTAGAGGCAAAATTTGACAGTTTTTAGCTTAGTTTGTTTGTAGAAAAGTTTGTGGTGTGCTTCAAGTTGTAAAGTTACTGTTTTATGTGTCTATAATTTATTGAAGACAATATTTGTAGTATATTCAATTACAAACAGAAAAACTCTTTGTTGTTGCGTTTTTTTTGTTCTTTTTTTTTCCATTGATTCGTTGCCGGATTTGTTTGTAGTTAGTAGGAAAAGCTTACTACTTTGAAAAACAAAAAATACGTTTTATAATAGCACCGATAATTATTTGATTCATATATGACTTGTTTTCATGCATGTTTTTGTACAAAAAAGTCTTTGTCACTGTGTTTTTGTTCTTGATAACTACGTTGATATTTTGTTAATAGACTGTCCATAACTAAACGCTTTACACTGTATATGTTGATATGTATGTATATACATAAACATCTCTTTGTTTATTATGTATTTTTGCTGCTTGTGTAACGATTTTTTCTAGTATTAACTGGGCTAAAGTCTCTGCTGTTTTACTAGCGAGTCAGTTTTAATTCATTGACCGCTCACTTCTTCCTTGAATAAGCAGCTCTTTCAATTGACTAACATAGCTAGCTTTCTTTCTCTCAATTTCCAGCGTTAACATTACATTGCATGTAATTATCAAGCCCTTCATAGCAGCTATAAACAGCGCAATTTTTGCCGCGTTACACACGCTTCCTGCAGCCAAACAACTGACAAACCGCGGGAAACCGCGCCCCAGTCAGTTCTACCATAAGTATGAAGTACTGTCTGATGCGAATTGATGTCATTAGCTAGGAATCGACTTTAATCGCTCTATCTGATGAAGCAATCTTAAAGTAAAGCTAATATCATCACAACTATTAAAAGTGCAGCTTTGTGTCTATCAGTATGGTATAAGAAACATAATTCAATAACCTTGTGAATAGATGAGGAGATACTCGTTGTTATAGCAAGGATTCAATTAAACATGATAATACCCTGCAAATATATCAAAGCGAATGTTATTGGGCCTTGCCAACGTGACAAGAAAAAATTTCAACTTTCTACGCTTCGATAAATTCATACATGACTCATTTTAATGAGTTATAACTAGTTTTGAAGTCAGGCAGTCTGTCTTGTGGTGCAACATTATCACTCGACTCTCCCAGTATCAAATTATTTGTAAAGCTAAAGCACCCTAGACAGATTGATGCAAAACTATGCAAGTCTAGAGACATTTAAGCTCAAAAGTGTCGTAGCTTCAATCAAATTATGTAAAGTACTTAAAAATTAGCAGGTACCCTTCTGACAAAGTATTATTACTTGGTCAGCGCACCAATATTAGAGGAAAAAAACATCAAAATACATTGTAGAATATGTAATGTTTACTAATGCCAGCTGAAAAAAATCTCCACTGCTGTTCTGAGTGGCTTTTTTAAAGACCTGTAGTCGGTTTAGATAAAATACAAAGTCGTCGAGAAGTTTATAAAGAATACCGCCTTCACTTGTTTGATACCAGTAAAACGGCCGTCAACAAAAACATCAAAGAGTAACACAGGAAAAACCGTTGTGTTTCAAAACACTATGTTGACGTTTCAACAATTTGTTATTTTTGAGATTTCTTAAGTTATAGTTTTGAGACTTGATTTTATATTTATACACAAGATTATTTGCTAGCTTTTTTTTGTTTTTTTTCTCGGATGTGGTTATTACACTGAAATTTTAAAAAAGTTTGTTTTAGCAGTTTCTGGCTCGAGCAAAGAGTAGCTCTGTTAATATGTAAAACTTTGAAAAAAATCTCTGATAACGCATTGGTATTTTATACATTACGACAAGAAGTGTGATCTTTGATTTGCCAGTCAAATACTAGCGAGTCTTAAAAGGTAACTAAAGATAAAACTAACGTGAGCGAATCTTACTTAAATCTATAACGGTTGGTATTGTTTTAGACAGTTACGTTGTATTTGTTAATTTATAGAAATGCGCATGTTTGCTTTGAACAACAACAATAAAATCAAAATATATGAAATTGCTTTGAGGAGCCAGGAAGAAAGTTATTAGCTGTTTTGAAGATTTTTCAGTTCTTCATTTCTGCTAAAAAATGGCCGATAACTTCTTTTGTGATCATCAATTTCATTTACTAACTTTATTTCTGCTTCTCTTCTTAATTAGTCGTTGTAATGCCGTTTTTATGTTTCTACGTAAGTGTGCCATTTCAAAGGAAATACTTATTTACGCAAGTTGACAAATCATTGCTTTCATTTTTGAACTTGTAATTGTTTTATGATCTTTTTATTATCGTGTATAATACTAAAAAAGTCATTTACCTTTTTATTATATTACCTCAGTAAAGGGGACCCTTCTTCCAGTTCGAATGGGGAGGGTGGGGGGGGGAGGTGCGAGTTAGGGGGAGTTTGTTACTTGAGAAAATGTTGTATAATATCGTCATCATCATAATCATCATCATTAAAATTACGATCATCATCATTGAGTTGGTTAAAAATTTCCTCACAAGAAGTAAGAACTATTAACTTATAACGCATAAGGTTATCCAAAACTACGACAATGTTACAACAATTTTGCAAGTTGGTGGGATCATGGAACAGGTTAAATTTGTAATGAAATGCAATCTGTTTCAGATCTAATATGAACCGCAGCTTGCAGGTACTCTGTCAAAGTTTAGCAAGAACAACAATACAACAACCCACAAAATGTCACAAAGTTTACTAAAGATTTCATTGACATTTGAATATTGAGATAAGAAGCATTAAAGAAGCGAAGAATAGATAATCCAAGCACAAATCCTTTCAATTTGTAGGATTAAGCCATCAAGAAACTTTCGTCCATTGTGATTGATATTATGTTTCATCTTTAGTTCCTCCATAGCTATCCTCGTATCGATTGTACTGCCACATAACAAAATGGTTATTGGGAAATACAATAAAAAAATGTTTCTTTTGCCAATGAACTTAAGTGTTAATGATTAAAGAGTGATTGTTCAGTGTTTGACTATGAAAATCCCTCATTGTTGTAAAGATATTATTTAAGGAGCTGCCCAACATCAAGAAAGGACAAATGACGAATAACAAAAACACAATAAAATAAAACCAAAAAAGGAAAAAATGTTAGAGAAGAGACTGAGAAGAGAAGAGAAGAGAAGAGAAGAGAAGAGAAGAGAAGAGAAGAGAAGAGAAGAGAAGAGAAGAGAAGAGAAGAGAAGAGAAGAGAAGAGAAGAGAAGAGAAGAGAAGAGAAGAATAAAATGTTTTTCATGCTACTTTCTATTCTGTTTTAGTTGACCGTAACGAAATTATTATTGTTCCTAAAGCAGAACTAGACAAAACAAAATGGTATGAACATCGATAGCATTAAGAAAATTAATAATAAACAGAAAAATAATTATGGTACAATATAACAATCAACACTGAAGTGAAATTTTGAACTATGGTTAGTGTGAATGTCTGCTTTGCAAGAGATTTTTTAGTCATTTTGTCTGGAATAAAATAAGTTCAGTTCCTGTTCTGGAATAGGAAAGGTTTTTTTCGATTTTCATCAAAATCTATTGAAATAGTTTTTTTTAATTCTGGGTTAGAGTATTTTTAGGTCTATGACACACCATTGACCATCACAGTTTTAGTGGTACCCCTTTTCCCAACCGGCTTGGGGTCTTCATTTGACTTCTTATTACTCTGAGTAGCTGGTAATTTTTGGAAAATGTTAGCTAGTGTACTAAATGTGAGTTGATATAGGAAGGAGGAGGACAAGTAGACACCGTCAGTTTTTTGAGAGAACATTAACTGTAGTTTCTTGTTCCTTGAATTAAATTTGCTCAGATTACACTTCTCCTTTTTTGCTATTTGCTATTCTGTAGTTTTTCTCAGGCTTGTCTTTCTTTTATCTTTAGGAAGGTCTGTATGCAACTAGTTGTGGAAGTCTTGGAAGAATACTGAGACTTGGAAGTTACTTTTTAATTCAATCTCTGCGCATCCAGTTTTTGTTCTAAAGCATTGAGTTCTTTTTTCCCTTTCTTTTTTCTTGGAAAGAAAAGCCAGATTAGGTCTTCAAACTCTAGGAAGAATACTGAGATTAGTTTTGCCTGGGAAACTACTATATATGGAAACGAACAACTATTCGATGTTTCTGTAGCCAGCTGTTCTTCCAGAGCGTTCTGTATGCAAGCCACCTACGTTCTGATATCCAATCAGTTAACGCCATCCATCACCAAGGAATAAAATAGTTCTACAATAACTACCATATAACTATACGTCGACGCACTTCCAGACACTATTGATTGATTTACTTAATGCTGAAAAATCTTACAATTTCCGATGACTAAAATGTATATATTAGACCGGATCCAAGTCCTGTTCGCCAGGCATTCATTAAATGACATTAAAATACCTCGGCATTTCTGGTAAATGAGTCCGTGGGTTCAGAAATCAAATTTTAAGCTTCCTTATTTGACAGTAGTGAAGCAAGACCAAGCAAGGGACAAATCTGTTACGATAGCTACAGGCGTACTTACATAAGGCTTTTCGATTTAGAACACATTTTTTTATGATATGATTGTCACGATCAGGTGAAAAAAACAGGCCTCTCTTTTGTCTTTTTTTTTCGTCTTAGATTTTCCTTTTCGTTTTTTTTTTGGAGTTTCTGGCATGTTGTTTGGATTCTTATATGAAGATTTTGAGCTTTTAAATTTGCCACACATTTTTCATTTATGTAAAACTGAAAGGATTTGAAATGAAACTGATTTGCTTCTTTTTTTGTCTTAAGGTTACGTATTCTTTTAATCTTTTCGTTGTTAGAGTTGGCGGATATATCTAAGCGCTATAACGAGATTTATTTAGCACGATATAAAAGTTTATATATTATTTTTATTATTAATATCAACGTTAGCTGGGCTCCAAACGATATTAAAAAATATTGAATATCAAAACGATGCAAATAAAAGTTTATTTTTTTTATTTTTATGTGATTTTGCTTGCAGAAACAGGTAGATAAACAGGCCTTTTTTTTCCAAAAAAAAAACATGAAGAGTTATTACAATTACACATTCAAAACAATAGTGTCTTTCGAAGTGAGAGGTACTTAGGCTGTTTCTCATTGACATTTCAAAAAATTCGACTACCCTATAGTAGTGAGATTACAAGCGAAAAACGAGTCTTTCGTATCACCGTCATAATGAATAAATTGCAATGTATATCGAAATGTGTTGCGATCTTGTCAAGTGATGGTTTTCAATCATAAACTCCTATTACAAAGTGTAATAGGTTAAGTGCATTAAGGTTTGATAAAGTGTAATATTTTCAAAAACACCAAAGTTAAAGTGTAATTTATGTGGGTCTTTCACGGGTTATTGAAAACCACTCTAAAATTGGACCAAGATGTTGTACGAGGGGTTTTCACAAACAGTTGAAATAAAGTGCAATTATCAAATTTAAAATGTAATTATGCATCGAAAACGCAAAGTACGCAATAGAAGTGTAAATCGTCAAATTTATTTCACGGATTTCTGAAAACTACTCTCATTTTGATTGCTATGAAGTTCCAGTATATATCAAACCTTCAAAAAAGAAATAATCAAAACCAAACATGATTTTAGTTGTTGTTTTTTTTATCCGGTTTAACTGAAATCACATATAAAAACACAAGGTCTGGATATAATGCAAGTTATCCATATTTGGTTTTTCTTTGAAATTCAAATAAAAACAGCTCAAAAAACAAGTAAAATTAGCCTGGTTTTCAATTACCTTTCCCTGTGTATGTCATAATTTTGTTCAGGGTCTAGTAGTATACACTAATGCAAGCTCTTTACACCACCTGTTGCGGACTAAGAAGCAATGACGTCAAAGCCTACCATCTACATAATTGTATTTACTAAAAGCTTCTTTGTGGAAGTCTTACAGCTTTATTTGAATACAACAATCTATCTTATAGACAAAAATTGATAAACAGTGAAAGTAATTTGATTGATGACGCCCGTCAGCTAATAAACCAATGACTACAATGGTTATACAACATATGGATTGTATCGTAATGAAGCCGAAAAGCTGTTTTGGACTACAAGCATATGGGTCGTGATTACTTAAAATGGGTCTAAAGGTTTCTGAGCTGAGATACAAGGACTTCGAAAGAGAGAAAAGTGAAAAACGAAAAAAGATGTGCATCAAAGGGGTCTTCGCCAGCTAAACCCGTTTTAAGTTATCACGACTCATATAATAATGTTCAAGTTGAACGTTTGCAAATTAAGAGTGGTCGAAACGTTTATCAAATATAGCCTGCGTTATATGCACGCACAGACAAATCAGAGACAACCTTAGAGGCTCTGTTTTGTGATTTACCTTTTTTTTTTGGGGGGGGGGGGGGTGGAGGGGGGAGGGGGGAGGGCAGGCGACTCTGAATAATTCATAAATTCAGGTGTATTTCAGATCAGTTGAAATTATTCCAAATATCCCATCTCTAACAAGAAATTAAAAATCAAAAATTACAAGCAGCAATAATACTTATCTTTCTAAAATGCAACACAAATAATCCATAACCAGCCATAGTGCCCTTAATGAGCCTTCATTTTAAAAACAGAGACTCGTCCAAACTACAGCAACACCAAAAAGTAGTTTGAGGAGCCATTTGAGACAAAAATCAAAATGTAAAGATGTCGGTGTGTAAAATAATGAATGTAGGGGTAGTGAGTGTGAGCTTCTATCTTGAGAACAACCACTATATGTGAGAGGTGTGAAATATTTATCAATTTATTAATTAATTAATTTTTTAATCAACCAATGAATTAGATTATTCATTCATTCATTCATTCATTCATTCATTCATTCATTCATTCTCGTATCGTACCCCAATTTTATCCATCAAAAACATTCGTTTTGATTTTGAAATTGTATCGTTGAATGTAAAAATACTGATACAATGGAAAAATAAAATCATTAAATCAGTATTAGTTTGATCAAATTTAAATTACGACCTAGAAAGCACTTTGAATAGATTTTGACGCAGTTTGGATGGATATGATTTGAAAGCCACGCAGCTTGTTTCAGTTTGGAGGTTTCAAAAGTGACTTTTCTATTCACAGCGTAACTCTGATTGAGGAGACTTCCTCTCACTTACTACCCCCTATGTTCGCTCTTTTACATCTTTATATATGGCTGATTTTGCAGATTAAAGATTGAGAACTATCTTGTTCTTTTGCAATGTTTTGTTATATTTTGCGATTGTTTCGAAACTAAAAGCATTTCCGTGACTCATTCAAAGGGTTTTGCGCTCATCTACCGAGGATTTAATTATTTTTGACCATGACAATATCAAAGTATTATTTAGTACCTCTTTTGATTGTTTACAAATATTTATATATTATATTAAAACTTGCGTTGGGTAGATGTTGACTGAAATAACTCAAAAGCTATACTAGTCCATCAACTTGTTTGTTGTGTTGTAGCTAGTCTTCCTTAAAAAAAATCAACGGTAACAGAACGGATCCGGAAATCATTTGATTATGTAATAGCTGTTCTGTTATTTTGTAAATGGTCGGGAACTGAAAGCATTTTCATGTATCTACAGGTAGTTGCATTGGAAATACATAGGAATTAACACTTCTATTCTATAGCTTTGTTGTTAAAATAACATGGCAAAATAACTAATTATAAGCTGGCTTGAATGGTTTTGATTAGAAGCTAGCAGTTAGATTTTTTATTTCAAGTATCGAAAATAAATTGAGGAGTGGTTATGATGCTGATCGTTTAACTAATCACAAAGATATAAAACAACCGAATCGAAATCAGTCATTCGTTTCAGCTTGCACGGTGAATAGTAATTTCACAAGTTCACATATCAAACTTATTGTCGCAAAAGCCCCTTTGAAGTCACGAGTGTCACGCTCCACTTCAGACTCCATATAAACACCGTATAAATTCCATAAAATTTTCAGAATATTGCCGTTTTACTCAAAACCCTTTGAGATAACAACATTTTTACCACTGTGATCAAATATTACACTATTATAGCTGTCATATTGTATAGTTTTCAAGCCATTACGGCAAACTTTTCGTGGGGCAATTTAGATTTGCAAACAGAGAACTTTTAGTGCTTTTACAAGAGAAATTGACCTCTGTGACCCAGTTGCGTTACGAAAACGTCACTTTACGCCCTAATACGCATGCTCAGGCCATTTTTACCGCAAAAATCGAATTCTACATAAAATTTCCTGTATTTTGACATATAATTTGTCTATTTTTCGACAAAATTCGATGGGGCAAATTGCAAGTGAAGATGGAGTTCTTTGCCGTATTTATAACCGTCTTTCTTGTGTCGGTGTAGGCAATATCAGAGGACTTTGTAGCCGGCAATGGCGATTCTTCGCAGTCAAATCGCAAAATTCCAATGTTTACATGCAGTATCAACAAGTAACATCTATAACTTACTTATAATAACTTTTTGTGTTATAACTAATGTCCAAATAAGCTTCGACAGAATTGATATTGATAGTTTGAGCAAATATTCCACAATATGGGGAATAAGTTTGATATGAGTTGCTGTGTTATGCTTTTTCTATTGTTCAACAAGTAGATAGTTTGAAATGACTCGAAACAATAGAGAGTGAGGGCTGAAACGAACAACTAATTTCGACTGTTTAATTTGCGCTTAACCATGTCATCATCACCATCGATCGACAACATCACCATCATCATCATCATCACTTTATTTTTCATACTTGAGATCAAAAATCCAACTTAGTTAGCTTCTAATCAAAACCATTCAAGGCATTTTGGTTTGTTGCATGTTGTTTTTACTACAAAGCTATTGTTTAAAAGCGTTAATTCCTTTGCACTTTCAATGCAACTACCTGCGGATTCATAGAAATGCTTTCAGTTCCCAAACATTTACAAAATCACAGAACACTTATCACACAATATTTTACAGTTGATTTGCTAGGAAGATTTGTTATTATCTACGTACAATCCGTAACAACCTGTTTTCAATTAAAAAAAACTCACAACAAAAATATACAAAATCTCAAAAAACTTTTTCACAATAAGATAGATTCCAATCTTTTTCCGTTGATTTTCCGAGAAAGATTCGCTATTCTCTAATATACAATGTAACAAAACTAATTAGATTCTTACTAATCATCGCAAATCCATTTGGTTTCAGTTTCTAACTTTTTTTTGTAAAAAAAAACTCACAACAAAAATATACAAAATCTCAAAAAACTTTTACACAATAAGATTAAAACTAGAATTAGATCCTCAGTAGACAGCGCAAGTCCCTTTGGTTTCAGTTTCAGCTTTTTTTAAATAAAAATTCACAACAAAATCACAGAAAACTCATTGCATAATAATAAGATAGTTTCCAATCTTTTACCGTTGATTTGCTAGGAAGATTCGTCAATATGTACAACCAGTAACAAAACTGATTAAATCCTCAATAGACAGAGCAAATCCCTTTGGTTCCAGTTTTCGACTTTTTTCTATAAAAACTCACAACAAAAATAGAACAATGAATTTTAATCTTTTTCCATTGAATTTGTCAAGGTGGATAGTTATTGTTGATAGCAACAAAAGAATGGGATATCCCGTAACTTTCATTTTCGATCAGCTTTTGACAATGGCGGAAAAGAACTTTTTGCGCTTTTAAAAAGTTTACAAAAATTGACAAAAATGTAGAAAATTGCAAAACAATAAAGGATACATTTGAAATGAAAATCTCTTGCATATTAACTTGTTAAGACAGTTCTATTGTATAGTTTAAACATTGATGAAGATAGGAAATCTTTTACTTTCATATCCAGCTTTCGATAATCAATCAACTGAATCGATTCCCCCGCGCCATTAAGAAAACTAATTTACAAAACTGAACATGCCATAAATATATTGAGGACGAGTTAAAGTTAACGTCGTTTAACAGCAATTCAAGAGATGACATTTAAATACACTTGTGCTATTTATTGAGTTTCTCAAAGTCATAGTAGAATATATACTTTGAAAAATTGACAAGATAAATTTACAATGAAAATATTTCCCTTTTGAAGTTGTTAAAGTAGTTTTTGTTTAGTTACAGCAAACAGGAACTATAATAGGATTTTCTCAAGATCGAAACTGCTTTTACTTTCTTTTCCAATCAGCTTTGGAAAATCGCTTTTAAAGATTAATTACCAAAACTTACAAAAACAGATATTGAAAAAAATAATTCGATACATTCGAAATTAGATTCGTTTACTTTTGAATTTTAAAGAAATTGTATAGTTCTTGTTTAAAATATAAAGGATTTTTAATAAGATAGTCTATAGACACTGAAAATCCTTTTACAATTGGATTCAATCAACCTTTGTAGGCAACACTTTTACGCAAGTGACAAAATCGAATAAATTAACCTAAACTTGGTTATTTTTTCAAACAGAGCAGAACAAAACGCTTTTCAATTCCTTAACAAATATTATTGTAGGATTATCATTATAAAAGAAACTAAACGATAAATAAAAATAGGTTAAAATTAAAACTAATTAAATTGAGGATTGACGACGCTTATAGGCTTCTGTTTGTCCTCCATTTTACATTTTCGAGTTGTATCATTATTGTTAGAAAAGGATCTTAAGGATCAAATAAAAATACATTAAAATTAAAATTCACTAGTTGATTTAGGTTAGCATAATTCTAATTGTCCTCAATTTTACTTATTCGCGTTATTCGCTGTACAGTTACAATCAACGCGCGTTATCTTGGTAACTTCGGCAAAGTTTTTGACAACTTCATCACGAAGTCTACAAAAAAAACTTTATTTCCGTATGAAAATCAGAGAAAAGGCAAAGTAATTAAAAATTTAATGCAATTGAAAATCATAAAATGGTATTAAATCAAACCAGTAAAAAAAAGATGCAAAAAAAAGTTGTCAAAAAATGTCAAAACGTTATGGATCGATCGATGTAATCAAGGCAAGTCTCATCGCGCTTGCTGTAACTTAGGGATATTTGGAACTAGGCTTTTCAAGGTCTTTCAATAGTATCCGACTTCTAATAATCTTGGAAAACAGCTAACTAGAGAAACTACATTATTCTTTCTTTCTTGGAAATCTAAAAGTGTGTGAATAAAGCTCAACTTCATTGACATTTCTTTTTGAGGAACAGTTTCACTTTACTTTCATTATTTTACATGGACGATCTCTGCGTTGTGCTTTCCATCTGTTTTTAGCAAAGCGACTGACTATGCCCGTACTTTACCATATCCTAAAATGCACTTTATTGAGACTAAAAGATTATAGACTGACATAGGAGCTCATAGTTACATTACTTTAAATTGAAAAAAATAACACAACTCTTTTACATTTCTGTTTGCTTTCTTTCACCCTATCCATTATTTGCCAGTGTTCGTAACATTGGTATGTTTCGTCCAATAACTCAAAGTGAAATAATTATCTTATATACCAATTAACTTATTTACTTTTACGGTGCTCAAAATTACATTTATCTTTTACAACTGTTTCTATAGAAACTCAGACGCAGCCCACACTAGTTTTTATCTTAAATACCACCAGCGAATCAGTTCACGACACATTGAGATACTCACTGATCAAATACGAAGCATACATTTAACATAATATAATGCAAGATGAATGTAGAATGCCCGCAAGCTATCTTGCGACAATAATGGAATGACTTTAAAACGATAACAATCTTCATAACAAAATGGAATCAGCGGATGTGTCTCTTGTAGCAATTAGGCCATTAAGAAGGATATTATGTTACACAATCTTACATTCATTGTATAAATCAAAAGTGTGCTTTAATAATAGAAATCATAGCTATTTTAGACATGGCTACTTTAGCTATGACGGATGAATTTGAAAATGCAACTTTTGTTCTGAATAAGTGAAAAAGATTTATCATTAAACAATAAAATCTGCATAAAATTGTTTTGGATCAATCATGAATTCGTTTTAGTGTGGACAGAAACCCTAACCGGATGAATAAATAGATGTTTTGTAATTGTAAATGAGAATGATTGAGTTGAATTTATCCAAGTTAATGTGGACGTAGCCTAATGAATCTTCAAGGGTTTCAAAGCTTGTTGTTTTTCCCAATAAAAATAAAAACACACGATAAATGGTGGAGGTTACAACTTTTTAATTGTGAAATCGTATGGTATAATTTTTATTAGGTATGGGGGGAGGGCTCAGTAATCTCTGTGATTTTTTTGGATGACCCCCATCCGTTACCCCAGTTCTAATGAAGGATAACATGATATGATGTCTGACTTTCAGTTACTCAGTCTTTTAATTTTCGGCATTTCCTTTGAGAAATAGGTCATAACGTAGCAGCCCATCTAACGTTTTCCTAACTGAAACTTTATTGAAAAACTATATTGAAACTATATTGATCGACAATCAAATGCAATCAGCAGACATGTACAACGGAAGTCAGTTTATTTTCAAGTTGTACTAAAAATACTTTTTCCGCTCAAAAAGAATACTTGATCAGAAACACCGTCCGACTCCAAAGGGAGGAATTTTAATTTTCAGAAAACAGTTCGCTATTTCTATATCGTTTTGACCGGAAGTGATCTAACCGGAAACAAATCACCATGTCCTTGGCTGTTCGCGTGACTTTGACTTCCGGTACAAGTTGTTTTGTCTTGTTTTCAGGTGTGCAAGCCGCTGTAGTAACGGAAATGTATCAGACTGCACAGCCAAATTACCAGACAGCAGAGGCGGTGGAAACCCGGGGGGGGGGGGGGGGGGGGGGTTATACTTAACACCGGAAGCGATATCCCGCTCTTTACTACTCAGACAAAAGTCGGTATTATGGCAATTTCTATAAACCATGATATATTAGAATAAAAGGCCACACAACTTGCAACTATAGAAGCGCTGTTTATGCAGGACGTTTCGGATATTCAGCCTTCTTTATATATATATATAGCTATTTCAAATAACGTCATCAGCAAAAGGCAATAGGTCATTCCAAGACCACTAGAAATGATCGTAAAAGTAATGACAGAACGTAGAATGTCATCTTGGACAGTCAAAAAGATGAATATTGACCTTTTTAATCTAAAACACTAAATAGCACGGATTTCTTGTCAACTGGTGCAATAATTATGACAGTAATATTTATACCCATAGTTCCTAGCAGTCTTGGAATGACCTATATTTGCCTTTTGGTGAAGACAAAGTTATTGAAATGGCTATATAAACACAACTGTAGATAAAACTGAAACGTAAAGTCAAGATTTCGAATTCAAATTTAACTTAATGCATAAGAAACATAGCGAACTCGTGTATTATCCATACGTTAAACCACTACCATATCAAATTGGTTTGAAATGAGGGAGCAAATTCAGGGAGCAAATATGTTGCAAAAGTGTGTTTCAGGAGCAAGCTCCCTCGTGTGTACCGGTTTTAATACGAGGGAGCAAAAACCGGGAGCAACACTTTTGTTGCGCAACATATTTTTCGCGTGAAATCGCTGGTACACACGAGGGAGCTTTGCTCGGGAGCATGTTGCGGGAGCGTGTTGCGGGAGCAAGCTCCCTCGTGTGTACCGGACTTTATGGTGGCATTTACTACAACTACAAGAATGCTTTCCTTACTTTCTTTTGTAGCGCGATTACCACAAATTGTTCTGTTCATCTCCAAAGGGATTAAGCATTTAAATATGAAAGAAACTTCGCAAAGAATGATGGTAGTTGTGGTAAAATGATCCCATAATACAAATTGCCTATTAACCTTAGTTAACCAGAACCCCCTGTAAACCGGACATGTATTTCTTTGGCCCCAGTACTGTCGGATCGAACTAGAGGGGTTCTACTGCATCGTTTTTAGGCAGTGAGTACCTACAGCATCCTTCTCTGCTGACAACATCTCCAAATGTTTCTGCGTTTTCACGTATCAGGATGTTTTTGTTCACGCGTGAGTTATGTAATACTCATTCATTATGTGCTTGCATGGTTATGAGTCAAAGTTACTCATTCGTCTGTGCGTTGTTTGCTTTTTGATTCGATCAGTCCTTACACAGACCCGGATGTTTTTTAAAACGCCCAAACGTATGTACGTTTACGCAAAATTGTTATGTTTCTACAGTTTATTCAACGTACAAACACGTGCGCGGCACTTTTCAGCCAAACGTACGCGTACGTATTTTAGATATTTCCGTAATCAGTCGAATGAAAACATATCTGCATTTGCACGAAATTGATGATCTGTTTCAAATCGTGTACGGTTGATTACGCGCGTTTTCGTGTGTGTCCATTTTCCACTGTCAACACCATAACGCATTCAGCGCTCATACGTTTCCGATTACTTTTACGAAATCAATGATCTGTTTCAAATCGTCTACAGTTGATTACGTGCGTTTTCATATGCATACGTTTTCGACTGTTACGCCAAAACGTATTCACCGTTACCACGTTTCCGGATACTTTCACGAAGTCTATAATCTATTTCACAACGTTTACGGTTGATTACATACGTATCGTAAACTTTCATCCTCAGAAACCCAGACGGTATACTCTGTCGCTCGAAACTCGTTCCCTAGAGAAAATGATCGACCAATATTGTGGTCCAATCAAAAATCATAAAAATGCTAAATTCCGTAACAAGCCTTTCAAGACATTGAGCCCAAGGTTATTTTCTCAGGGAGAGAGTTTTGAGCGACAGAGTATTCCGCCTGGGTTTCCGAGAATGGTAAACATTCGGTTTTGACTGTTTGCATTAAAAATAATGCGTTACGTTTTTTACAAACGCGTTTAATGCTCACACGTATCTCTTCATTTTCACGAAATCGATTTCGTAACGAAGACGGAAAATCACATCCGCATCGTAAACATCCGCTAACAGCTGTTCACACACGCATTTGCATGATATGCGGACACGGTTATTATTTTCACGCATCAATTTCAAAAGTATTTGGATGTACAGCTCTGCAGCTGCTCTGAAGCCAATCAACTGCATATTCATGCTCACGTATTGTCGCAGAGTACTGAAGAAAAAGATATAAAGGGTTAGGCAGCTTCCGGATATTTTTGAAACGCATCAACATATCTATGATAGCATGTAAACGCTAAAATATAAATGCTATATACTTATTTCAAAAAGGCATACTGAATACCGACTACTGCATTTCAAGATCGAAATGCATTGTTGACAATAAAGGGATTGAAGCGAAGAATATCACGTGGACTGGGCAAATGGACTCTGGACGTTTAATCTTCTAAATATGGAGCTAGCATGCTTGAAAATTAAGATGATTATATAATCATGCATATTTATATATCGTCAACATTGCATTCCGGTCTTGGAATGGAGTATTCAGTATTCGATACATCCAACGACAACCTTAATTCAGATAGTGATCTTAATGATTACAGGGATCACATCGATCTAGTTGGTTTCATTTTGGAACTGTCTAGTGCAACAATTTGCGTGCAACAAATTGGAACGTTTTGAACATAGTTTGAATCAGCTTTTTCTAGCTAACATTACACAACCCATTCTAGATTCAAAATTCCGTTAACTTTCTTTTATTTAAACATATAATTTCTTTATGTTTTTTTTTCAAAGAGCTCAATGCAGACTAATTAAGGCACATCACTTATTTCAAACTCACTTTTTGGATGTTAATGAGAAAGGATAACAGAAGGACATATCGACAAACCCGTTACGACAAAGTTCCTGTTTTGTCCAAGCAGGGAGGCGTGGATGCCTGGGGAGCCTAAAGTATGTGATCGCGGAAGGGAATACCGGAAAAAAAGGTTAAAACACGTTAAACGTTGCGTAGGATTGTAGAATTAGCTCCGAGGGAAATTGCGCTATGATCAAAGGAGAACTTGTGGGTCCGTATTTTGCGTTGTAAAATGGCTAATTACCACCAATACTGACCCCAGGGCAATTGGGATTCCTTTGTACACGCATGAGGTACCATCGTTTGTACTGACTTTCCCTCGTATGCGAGTCCTAATGAATCTTTAGAAAAATAGAACTTGGATGCAAATGATCATAGCTAGTTTTGATGGTTTCAAATGTTCAGAGCTAACGTTAGCTAGCATCAACGTCATTTGGCAATTTCTTAAGACAGATAAATTCAATGACTATTTGATACTGGACTGATAGTTTATCCCCAACGTAACTTTTTTTTAATTTAATAAATACTGCTTTCCAAATAGAATAGTTTAATAAAATGTTTCCAGTTAATTAGATTGAGACGTTCTACTTTCATTGTTGGCTTGGCGTCTTCACTGATAAGAACAGTAAATTGGAGGTCTGGTCTAGTCAAATTATCACATGAACCAGTAACGCGGTGACGAAAAAGGATTAACTGAGGACGCACGTTACGACTGTCTCGGTGATAGGCCTACATTAATACATACTAATTACTAACTACTAATCAATTTCATGTTTGTAAAACCGGATTATACACTATAAGTATTAGAGATTGTAAAGCGCATTGAGACATTAGTGAAATTCACTATATAAGCATGCATTAGATTTATTTATTTAATATCACTGCAAATAGACATAGTATATGTATAGCATACTCAATCAAAATCACGTTCCCAAGTAAAAATATCAGTTATCAGCTCGTCCGAATTTCTCAACAACAAAAAACTTGAAAAGATACCAGACCTCCTTAAAGAAAGCGGTGGCCAGCCGATGCCTAATTTATGAAAAATTTAAATAGCTGGACAAGTTTAATACCGACTGCATATTGCCATATTTTTTTTAATGCTGGCATGGTAAAATTAGTTTCAAAGCATAAACTTCTATCTTGACACCCTCAGAGATACCCAATCAATGATTTTTATCATAAAAAGATACGACGAGGGTCCCAAATACTTTTACCTGGCATTCCTCCCTCTGAAAAAAACATCAACAAATAAACAAAAATAAATCTGCGATCTATTTTCGTAAAGACATTGTGCAATTGGCGACAATATCCTTTGGTCGTTCTATCACTTATCGACAAGAGAGTATGAGATAAGAGAGCCTTTTCCCGGACCCCATCAGGGGCTCTACTCGTCGTGCTATTTTTAAAAACTTGTTACCAATCTCCGCACTTTTGTTTTGACGATGCGACCGCGGGCACACCCTTATTTGTTAAGCCAGGAATCCAATCAGGAACCCTGGCCATCTGGGGACGGTTGCATGGATAAAGTTATTCACTGGATAAAGTTATCCACTCCAAAGCATTTCTTTAGAATTTAGCCGCTGGATAGGGATTTATTGGGTGGGTATCGCTATCGAGGCTTAGTACAACCGGCCCCTGAACCACGATATGATTCAGTCAGTGACCCATTGAGCAATGGAATTCCGAACGTTTCAAGCACCAAAAACATAATTGGCTGGAAATCCCTGATTGGTACCGATTTCTGTTATCTAGATTGCTTTGTTTAGTGTGGTTATTTTTTTACAAGGCACTCACTCATAATTAGCGTCCTTTGGTGTGTTTGTATATACAAATAATTGTTATGGAAAGTACAGCCGATAGTTTGAGCGTCCAGCCACCCAGCGGGGACCCTATACGCCACGCCGCGTTACTGGAAAATTATATTAGATCATACACTTCTACAGTGTGTTGTCAAATGCAAGTAACTGTAATGCACACTTAATATTGAATAAACTGTTGGATTTAAAATATATTTGTCAACGATAAACAAAACAATGTGAAAATGTCAGCCGATTTCATTATAATACAAACAGTTCGTATTAAACAGTTTCTTGGCACTTCCTTTCCATGGCTAGCCTTCCATATAATAGATGTAAAGACGTTAGACAAGGCTAGCATAAACTAGATACGATAGAATTAACTTTAAACCTCGAACGATAATGGTTTTCACTGTACGACAATTTTCGTGCGGTCAACATTGATAGATAAGATTAATTAGATTTTCTGCAAAACCATTTCCAGTTGTTGTTATGGACACGTTCCAAGGTAACGCTGGTAAAAGGTTACAGCTTATTGCAAAATGAGGAAAATCAAAATTAAAAAAGTATAAATCAACATTTTCCGTGTTGTTTGTATTCTGTGTTTTCCGTGACTGGTGTAGAGTTTGTTTACATTAATTTGTCCAAGTCACCGCGGCGCCATACAAAACCCACAACAATTATTTTGCATGAAATATGACCAGCCACAATTTCCAGTAAAAAACCTCTAAATATATTTTCATGGTAAAATGAACACTTTTTGGCCTGCAGCGACATGGGAAAAACGCTGTGGAAGTTTGTTGATACAAAGGATGGCAATCTTATTATTGGTGTATAAATTAAACATCTTCAATCTTTAGCAAAACAAATAAACCAGCACGCAAAACATCAAACTCTAGCTGGTATCACGCACAATTACACACGTATGACACGCAAGGCCTTTACGCGCCACGCGTGAGACACAAACTGCACAAAACGCGCGCGTTTTTTAGAGGGGATTGGTTAATGAATCAATAGCACAATGGGTATGAACTACTTTACACAAACGTAGTTTGCAACTATTCCCGAAACTCATAAAGTTTTTTTTATATGGAAAAAAATATATATATAACGTATTTTATATTGTTTTGTTATTATTATTAAAGAGCAATTTGATTTAGATGACAACATATATTGAAACAAACATTATTTAGAAAATAACGTAAACGTTGCTCTAGCGTTGATAGTTCCTTTATTTTTTCTTGATAATCACTGGCATCAGATTTCATTTGATATTACCACTTCTCTGAAGGGATGGATTGCTAAGAAGGTGATTGTTGGAGGGGAGGGGAGGGAAGGGGTGAAGATTCTTTTGCCTTGTAGGAATTTCTTTCCTTCATTTTGTTTTCTTTTGAAAGCGGATTTACTGCACTTTTTAAAAACTACAATATTTTAACAGTGCAAAAATTGAAATAATAATAATGAGAAGAAGATCGATATCCAATCGCAGTACAAATTATTGGATGCAGTATGACAAAAAGCTCAAAAACACATATTACCCTGTAAACAAAAATGACCAGCCCAACAACTCAGGATTCCTTCTACTTCTCCTTGGAGGAAAGTGGTGTATAGTTATTCAAATGCACGTAGAATGAACAGGCAGAGGGACAGACAGAGGGACAGACAATGACAGACAGACAGAGTGAGTGAATGAAGTATTTTATTTAAACTTGGTAAACATTTCAATCAAATATACATTGGTTTTCATGAAATCCGTTTTTAAATGAGTTTTTCATGAAAAACTATAATATAAACTATAATAATATATGTAATATAAAATATAACCCTTAAAAATAAAGTAAATAGTACCGTCAGGAAAATGATCCCACTCCATCATAATATTTGAATGGTTTGTTTGCTTTTACCTATAAATCAAAAACAAACACTAAATCACACCAATTAGAAGCTAGAAAACTAAATGAACTAAAGAACTATGAAGTTACTAAAACTGACATTTGCTATGTATGGTCTTCCATTACATGCCTTGGGCCTCCTTTGGTATCTAACCGAGCAGCTGAAGGGAACTAAGCACTATTCTAGTTCTGCCTGGCCGAATTCATAAGGTAATGAAAGTCCTAAGAAAAGAGCTAAGAAACCCAAAACATTGATAACATGCTATGCTTTAACTTTGTCTAAAGTTGCTACGTACAG
This sequence comes from Diadumene lineata, assembly GCA_918843875.1. Taxonomy (NCBI): domain Eukaryota; kingdom Metazoa; phylum Cnidaria; class Anthozoa; order Actiniaria; family Diadumenidae; genus Diadumene; species Diadumene lineata. The sequence continues at coordinate 6,741,502 of OU974083.1, read as the reverse complement.
AAATAAATGTCGATGGCCCACTTCCTTTGTCAGTTCTTCCACTTAAACTAGCCGTGAAATTTGTCAAAATTTGTCGAGAGATCTTTCATTGTTGAACTTGTCTTATCAAAATTCACTGAGGTTTCTTTTAAAGTGCCATTTATGTGACGTCTTAACGTAATGTAACGTGAAATGGTATGCTATGATTACACAGGGGCGGCGGAACCGGGGGGGGGGGGGGGGGGGCACGTGCCCCCCCACAAAATATTGGTTAAAATATATTAATGCATGAGTTTATACAAAAAAAATTGTTTTGTGATTTTCCGGTTAGTAAAGTTTTCCAATTAGATGCTACGTCCCATAATACGCACAAAACATAACCGCCTTGGATGCAGGAGCTGGTTTCCTGTGTCGTAAGGAAATGCGAGATGACTGGGCTCTAGTTATTATTTTCCTTGGGGTGGGGGATTATAGTGCCCCCCCACGGCTGTTGCTGTTCCGTCGCCCCTGTACACCATTCAGTTTTTCTCGTTGAATCGGTGTCCAAGTAAAAGCAATTTCCGAGGGACTAAACGCTTCATCAATAAAATTTAATGGACTTCCCTGTGGACCTGAAATAGTTAAAGAGTGTAATTATGAATATCTTGTTTTCATCATATTGTGTGATTTAAGTATAGTAAGTAGACTAATAACGATATTAGATGATTGAAAATTTAAACAAGTCCAAAAAACTAATCGAATCGACTTCACATGATCCATGGGGGACTTCCACATATCGGAGGGCGGGGATGCTTTTAGGGCCCATTAGATGTTTTCTCTCAGAATGAAAGTTAGTACTTTCAGCGTATTCAAGGCCATTCAAAACACAAGGTCTCAGTTTTACGACCATTATCTCCAGTTATTCTAATTCAAGTTCTTACTTTTTTAGGAGTAAAACCATGTATTGCCACGCCCTTCGGGTTAGAACTTTGGTACCTTTTAGGAGACATTGTCAAAAATTCCGACAAGCATTCCCGCCCTATTCAGTCCCCCACGGGCACATAAGCATTTAGAGAAAACGTTAATTAATTATTTTGATGTAACAACCTTCAAGCCAAGATGACAATGTCCCAGTTATCATAGCAATTTATAACAGTCGTGTTATGTAGAACAGCTTACTTAACTCATGTGTTGATTTAAATTTGCAAAGTTATTATTGTGATCATTATTATTACAGTAAGGACATTTGAACCATGAACACTCTGTTTTTTTAACTCTTTTATATGCATCCTTTGATAGAATTAATTTTTTTTACCTCAGTTTATTTGAGTACAGTCCTACTTTTTTAGAGGATTTGTTTCCCGCAACATGCTCCTGGGTCATTTTTCAAGACCAGTACACACGAGGGAGCTTGCTCCCGCAACATGCTCCCGCAACATGTTCCCGCAACATGCTCCCGGAGCACGCTCCCTCGTGTGTACCAACTAAAAATATGTTGCGTAACAAAAGTTTTGCTCCCGGGTTTTGCTCCCCGATACACACGAGGGAGCTTGCTCCTGAAACACATTGCAACATATTTGCTCCCTCATTTTGCTCCCTCATTTCAAACCAATTTGATATGAGGGAGCAAAACCAGGGAGCAAACGTTTTGTTGCGCAACATATTTTTTTGCACGAGGGAGCTTGCTCCAGGAGCATGTTGCGGGAGCGTGTTGCAGGAGCAAGCTCCCTCGTGTGTACCGGCCTTAACCAAATTGAAAAATAGCAATAGGCGATCTGCAATATAAATATGGGTGTCATATACTACAATGCTTTGCTTACTTTCTTTTGTAGCGCAATTACCACTAATTGTTCTTTTAATCTCTAGAGGAGTTAAGAATTTGAATGTGAAAGAGAATTCGGAATGAATGCTGGTAGTGGTAGTAAAATAACGCCATAATACAGATCTCCTATTCCTCGCTCCGGGTTATTGTTTTTTTTATGGTTTGTGCGCTCGATACAATAAAGGCCGGTCCACACGAGGGAGCTTGCTCCCGCAACACGCTCCCGCAACATGCTCCCGGAGCAAGCTCCCTCGTGTGTACCGACGATTTCACGCGAAAAATATGTTGCGCAACAAAAGTTTTGCTCCCGGGTTTTGCCTCTTACTAAAACTAGTACACACGAGGGAGCTTGCTCCTGAAACACACTTTTGCAACATATTTGTTCAAACCAATTTGATATGAGGGAGCAAAACCAGGGAGCAAAGGTTTTGTTGTGCAACACATTTTTTCGCGTGAAATCGTTGGTACACACGAGGGAGCTTGCTCCGGGAGCATGTTGCGGGAGCGTGTTGCAGGAGCAAGCTCCCTCGTGTGTACCGGTCATTCAAGTAGAGCTTTAATTACAGTCAAAACGGCTCAAGCGTACCCACCCTTCCCCCCTAGGATCGAAGAATGGTTGCATTATTCCATTATTCAATTCATTATTGATTTTAAAATTTGACGCTATAATTATACCTGGTCTATGTTATAAATAAAGGTGTTGTTATGGTAACACCTTAGTTGATGCATTATAGAAAATATCACTGCTTCCATCTCAAAGAGTATATCAGAATGAGGAAGATTCCAAAATCACTGTATTATGTAATGATCAAACTTTACAGGTGTTTGTAATAACAAAGATTTGAGTGAGAATTAGAAGGCTGGCCCTACCAGCCTCGTTTTCGTGTTTCCCTACATTTCAAAAGCTCACAGCTCTGCAGTTACATGTATTAAACATATAAAATTAAAACTCTGTCAAATACTATAAACGATATACTCTTTCTGTTGGTCAAATCAGATTTTTATAAACTTTGAATGTTTAAGAATAATTCCACTTTTAGTTTCACCTATTACGTTGTATCTGATAATATCATCTTATATTCTTTTGGGCTTCCTGTTTTTTTCGTTTTTTTCCCCTTCTTTTTACATGGAACACCTTAGAGTCGTTGTCACTTTTGAATATTGAATGTTAGTTTCGTTAAAAGTATTTTGAAAATCAATAATGACCATTCTTCGATCCTCAACAATTACGTAACAATTAAATTATATTATACTATTATATTATGTGTATTACTTTAGCAACTATATCCCATGGCGGTTTATCAGAACGACTTAAAATAAATGAATAAATTAATAAAGAACCAAATAAATAAATGAATGAATTGATAAATGAATAAGAATACTTATTACCGTGCCCAGCCGCTAAGTATATTTCAAGACGACCAGAAGTAATGGAAAATGAACGCTCCGACGTTCAGAAAAGACGATTAAAACACTGACAAACACACACGACGTTCCCCGTTCATAGACTCACACAACTATAGCTAAAAGAAGGCAAAGCCGAGTATCGTAAGTTTCGAGTCGAGCCGTTCCGCGATCGCTCAAATGAAACGCAAACACCATCAAAATTAAATATTCTCGTACCCAGATACTTCTCAGTTACACTGGGCACGGTAAGTTCTACACAGTAGCTCTAGTTTTAAATGAAAGAAAAGCATGATATAAAAGAAAGAAATATAAAAAAATGCAATATTAAAAACAAACAGAAAAATGGATAAAATACAGAGCCAAAACTAAAACAATAGTCTATTTTGAAATCATTCATGAATTGAAAAACGACGCATTGCCGATTTGTTCAATAATTATTCATTTTTATTAATTTTTGATTGTATTTCCATAGTATTTACATTAATTTTATATTTACATTTTCGAAATAATATTAAAATTCAATATTTGCTTGGAAATTAGTATCGTTTTTGTGTAAATTAGACGCAGTAATTTCTGCTTATTCTTCGTTCAATTAATATTTCAATGTTTTTCTTTACTTCCATCTGTAGTCTGAAATACTCCAGTCATTCTTCAATGTTTCGTTGGTCGTTGAAAATGTTTACACTCTGGTAAACTATTGAGCGTAGAGTCTGTAACGCGGTTTAATTTCATAGCTTGAAACTAGAAGCAATAGTAAAAGTGTTCTGCGTTGTCGTTCTCCTTGGAGTTGTGAAAGAAGTGAATTGTTCAATAGATCGTTTGATCGTTTTCGCTGTGCGCGGTGAGATCTCCTTGTCTTCCTCCTTTGACTGGTTTAGGTCGGAAGTAACGCTTTTAAAACACAATTCTGTTAATTCTTGATCGAGACTGTCCAAATGTGTTTGTAATTTTCTTTTTCGTACTATTTGTATATCGCATTTATTCTGTTTTGTCATCTGTTGAAATTGAAGTCCATGGCAGCTAATATTCAAAGCACAACTCTCATCGTCAGTTTCTTCGTCGCTCAAATCGTCTTCACTTGCAGCAGCTAGAGCTAGTTCCTCTAACACTTTCGTTTCTTCTTTCAAAATGCTTTCTTCAGCTAAACGAACCATTTTCGCTTGTCAAATTGGAGAAAATACCGTGAGCGTTCTTGTTGTGGTAGTGCTAGCGTTGAACTGTTGCTTGCTTAAATTGTCCAACGGATAAATCTAGTTTATTCGCTTATATCCCTACGGTAACCTCTAAATAAAGAAATAATATTTGGCATTGATTGTCATGACAACGTTAGTCATCCGTCACGAAATCCACTTTTTGTCAGTAGCGTGACGCGTTGTTAAAATTGCGGTTGGAGAACCTGTTTACAAAACTGGACTGAAAAATTTTTTGGAAAAATGCATTACCAATGAAAATATTTTAAAGATGAATCATCATTGTTTCTGATAATTGATTTGTCCTTGATGATTTTTCATTATATTTATTTTAATTGCAAATGAATAAAAATCATCCGTTGAAAGGGATACAATATTGCTCTCCGATAAAACTTACCCAACCAAAAAATCACGAAAAATGATAAACCAAAAAATATTTCGACATAACAAAATTTAGTATTTCTAATTTACGGTTTTGCCATTAAATACAATATGTTTTTTTCCTTTTTCATGAGAGAAGTGATTGAGTAAACACTGTTTATGAGACTCGTGTTTATGTTAATTGAGTCTTTCTGTTCGTGTTGTGGGGCCATGGTTGAATGGATTGACGAGCGTTGTTATATTTATAGGCCATATGGTATTTATTGAGATTATTGATATACTTTTTATAGATTTTTTTCCTCCAGGCACAATGCTTGGTTGATTTTGCACAAATATAAATTAACAAAAAACAGATCATAAGACGCCATAGTTCCATCTCGTGTCACGGCAGAACTCAGTGATCAGTCACTCGGCCGATCCGTTCCCTTTTTGGGAATTTATTATACTGCTAGGAAACGATAAAAACAATAAATAATATTAAAAAAATAGTCACGTTCTATTTGGTTATTAACAGTAAAAAAGCACTGAATTTTTGGAAATTAAAATGATAGATAAAAAAGAAGATGCTCACAAAAATAGATTAAATATGGTGAAGCGACTGACGGTATTATAATTGTTTACAGAAACGAAAAACTGGCTCGTCGTTCAAAGGGCAGGAATAAAAAACTGGTTTTGCTGCGGTGGTAGTTCTATCTCATTTATTTTGGTTTGGCTAAATTATTTTTAAATGACTGTCAAAGAATAATCATAATAACAAGACAGAAAAACACAACAAGAAGAGTTGAAAGGGGTAATATCGCAAAAATATTTTTTTTTTTTCTATACTGGCTATTAAATCAAACACTAGAAAACAATGAAAAAGGCCTTACTAGAAAATTTGATATTATACTGTGTCCTTGTTTTCGCAATATCCTAGCTAGAACTGTCATATTTTTTTTCTTTTAAGAGGAAAATAAAATAAAGAATAGATATTAAGAATATACAATAAAAATAATAGAATTTCATTTTGAAAGAGAAGTTTTTATGAATGGCCAAGAAATAGCAAAAGGTCCAAAAGCAACGCAGCAAATATCGTGTCGTGCTTTCGTAAAAATAGAAATAAAAAATATTAGAAAAGAACTGAAACATTATAGAAAAGAAAAAGATAAAAAAAGAAGAAAGCGAGGAAGAGCCAAATTGACAAAAAAATGTTTAGGAAGGCATGTCCTGATTTTTCAAATGTAACTTAATGACTCTAATTTGCAAACGTTTTGGCGTTGTTACAGATGACTCACGTTTTTGTTGCTGCTTTTCATTAATATTTTATGAACTAGCAAGAGTTTTTATTGAGTCATCAGTCTTTCACTAGTATGATATTTCTTGACTCATTCTACATCGATTCTGCAGGCACAGGAAAAAAACTCGAAAAATCGGATTCGATTTAAAAAAATCTGGTTTAACTAAAATACGCATACAAAAAATTATCCATGTTTGCTTTTTCTTTGAAATCCATTTGAAAACCAAATAGAAACAGCTAAAAAAACAACTAAAAAACATATCTGGTTTTCAATTATTTTTTCCTATAAGGACACAACAAAACTGGCGAAAAATTAGCGTACTTAGTCAATACGTATTACAACGGGAGATTTGAAAAACTAAAATGATACAAAAAAAAATATTAACAACAAAATATTTCGAGATCTTGTAATATTTTTCGAAAACAAATTGCTTTTGCTTTGGCTATTTGCCACTCTTTCATTGGGCGTGTATGGTGGCCCATCGTTCTCATAGAAAATTTACATATAAATCATTAAAAAAAAAAGAAAAACATTAAATTAAAAAAAAAAATAAAAAAATAATAATAATAATAATTTTCAAAAAAAAAAATAAAATAAAAATGAAATTAATTTAAAAAAATGAAAAAAAAATTAATTTAAAAAAAAAAAATAATAAAAAAAAATTAAAAAACATTTCATTTTCAAAACAAAAAAATTCATTTTCAAAAAGAAAAAAAAAATAATTTAAAAAAATTCATTTTCAAAAAAAAATTAATTTCCAAAAAAAAAAAAATCATAAAAAAAAAATAAAAAATAAACATTTGATTTCAAAAAAAAACAAAAAAACATTTGATTTAAAAAAAAAAAAAAAAAATTAATTTCCAAAAAAAAAATCATAAAAAAAAAAATAAAAAATAAACATTTGATTTCAAAAAAAAAAAATAAAAAAAAAATAAACATTTAATTTTCAAAAAAAAAAAAACATTTTATTTAAAAAAAAAAAAAAAAAAAAAAAAACACATTTAATTTTCAAAAAAAAAAAAAAACAAACAAAAAAAAAAAATCAAGACATTTGATTTTCAATTTCATTTTCAAAATCAAATGTTGTCTGCGGCCCAGCGTTCTCATAGCCAGCAATGTTTGCGTACAGCGGTCGAAGTTTCAAAACAAAGATGGCGGGTTAGTCAAGCATCAGAAACAGCGATTGGGAAGGTGACGAACAGCTTAAAAAAGACCTACAGCACTACGTATTACAAAATTTAAAGTGAAGTGAAATTCTTGACTTTGGTCGTCGGGTTTTTCTGAATACGCTTGGAGTCTAGGTACTTTATCGCGAAGACTCAGTTCTTGTTATGGTATTTCTTATATCAACAACGTAACTACGACACCGATCTCCGTGTTTTGGGCCATGAACTAGAAGGCCCAGGGCAGTTGCTTGGTTATCGCGCCAGGCACAAAAAGGCTTAGTGAACAGCATAACCTTGCTGTACCACGTAACGTAGTGCACGTTATGTTGGATGTTGATACAGACGGACTTGAGCGTCGCGGGAATGTTGGACACCAGAGGTGCAACGACAAGGAGGTGCAACAGGCACTTTTACTTGTTTTACTGTAATTTACGAAACGAAACGAAATAAAACTAAATGTGTAAAATACGAAATAAAACGAAATCGAACGAAATAAAACAAAATCTGTAAAGTACGAAATATATTTTTTATCATTTTTTATAACTTTGTTGACCCTTGGCTCAGTTACTGTGCTGATCGCCGAACCGTGAACACCTAACAAAGTTTTGTACAAGTTTTTGACAGGTTTTTGATAACTTTGATGCTTTTAAGTTTCTAGATAACCAATCACAGCTCATCATTGTTCTAGCCATTAGGCCTTGTTTCATTGCTCCTGACCTTTTGTCAAGATCGGGGCTTAGAAAAACTTGTACAAAACTTTGTTAGGTGTTCACTGTTGGGCGATCAGCACAGTAAATCAATCGATGCTGATGAGGTTTCAAAATATTGTAAGTAAACTTTAACACTCATCAGAAATCACCATGTTGAATATTCGAAGCTTACAATATGATAGTGAGCTAAGATATTGTTGGGTTGATAATAATAAACAAACATTTTATTAACGAGTTATTAGAATACTAGTTTACAATGGGTTAAATAAATATGGTGAAACTGAATTAGTAATTCAAAACATGCCACTCGCGAGATGATGTCGTGTTGTTTTTTATCCCGTGTAGTTTTACCTAAAAATTCTGCGAATGAAAAAATAGTCATTGCCAACTTTAATACTTCAGGTAGCGTTTACTTCACAGCTTTCTATCCAACATATTTGAGTCTGCATTTAGTCCTGACAACCCATGCAAGACTGATTGAGCATCTTGGACGTGACCGGCCATCGCAGACATCAATCCACAACTCTTCGACATGCAAACGATGCAAACAAGCACTCGTAATACGAAAATATCTCCGTGTTTTGTAAATTAATGTTCTAATAACTCGCTAATAAAATGTTTGTTTATTATTATCAACCCAACAATATTTCAGCTCAGTATCATATTATAAGCTTCGAATATTTAACATGGTGATTTCTGATAAGTAAGTTTACTTATAATATTTTGAAACCTCGTCGGCATCGATTGATTTAATCAGCCTAGGGTCAACGAAGTTATAAAAAATGATAAAAAATTCGTTTTATTTCGTATTTTACACATTTAGTTTTATTTCGTTTCGTTTCGTTTCGTAAATTACAGTAAGACAAGTAAAAGTGCCTGTTGCACCTCCTTGTCGTTGCACCTCTGGTGTCCAACATTCCCGCGACGCTCAAGTCCGTCTGTATCAACATCCAACATAACGTAGTGCACTACGTTACGTGGTACAGCAAGGTTATGCTGTTCACTAAGCCTTTTTGTGCCTGGCGCGATAACCAAGCAACTGCCCTGGGCCTTCTAGTTCTTGGCCCAAAACACGGAGATCGGTGTCGTAGTTACGTTGTTGATTTACGAAATACCATAACAAGAACTGAGTCTTCACAATAAAGTACCTAGACTCCAAGCGTATTCAGAAAAACCCGACGACCAAAGTCAAGAATTTCACTTCGCTTTAAATTTTGTAATACGTAGTGCTGTAGGTCTTTTTTAAGCTGTTCGTCACCTTCCCAATCGCTGTTTCTGATGCTTGACTAACCCGCCATCTTTGTTTTGAAACTTCGACCGCTGTACGCAAACATTGCTGGCTATGAGAACGCTGGGCCGCAGACAACATTTGATTTTGAAAATGAAATTGAAAATCAAATGTCTTGATTTTTTTTTTTTTTTTTTTTTTTTTTTTTTGAAAATTAAATTTTTTTTTTTTTTTTTAAATCAAATTTTTTTTTTTTTTTTTTTTTTTTTTTGAAATCAAATGTTTATTTTTTATTTTTTTTTATGATTTTTTTTTTTGGAAATTATAAATTTTTTTGTTTTGAAAATGAAATGTCTTATATTTTTTTTTTTTTTTTTTTTTTTGAAAAATTTTTTTTTTTTCGAAATTGAATTGTTTTTTATTTATTTTTTTTTTTTGAAAATGAATTTTTTTGTTTTGAAAATGAAATGTTTTTTAATTGTTTTTTTTTTTTTTTTTTTTTTGAAAATGAATTTTTTTTTAATTTTTTTAGATTAATTTCATTTTTAATTTTTTTTTGAAAATTATTATTTTTATTTTTTTTTATTATTATTTTTTTTTATTTAATGTTTTTCTTTTTTTTTTAATGATTTATATGTAAATTTACTATGAGAACGATGGGCCACCATAGGCGTGAACGTTTGGCGAGAAACATTTTAGTTCGTAAGCGCTGGCACGTGAGAACATACATGCCCAGTTTGGTGCGTGCCCACGTGAGTGCCCCAGAATAGTCTATGCACAGGTCTTCGTCCCTAAGGGACGGACCATGAGATATTTGAGGGGTGGGGATGAGGGTATATCGAGCAAAGCCTTAAACGGAGAAAAAAATCGTGCACGGCAGATGTGCCAATAAAAAATATCGTACAAGTATGAAACAATTGTAAACATATCCATTTTTGCCCTGAAGATGCGCGATTAGCGCGAAAGCTTGGCTTACAAATAAAACGTGGAAAAAACAACTAATTGAATATATAACTCTGGTACATTTTATATGTCATTTTCAAAAATTCCGACGAGCATCCCCGTCCTATTCCAATCGGAGTCCTCCCTGGGACTATTCCAATATTTTTTTAAAACTTTGTATATAGATAAATTTGATTTGATAGTCCCCGACGGGTGAAATGTTGATTAATTTAAGCTCCTAAATATTCGATTTATTCTTTTCGCGCAAATTTTGTGACTTCTATCAGTCACTGACATCTGGTCAGTTCTAGAAGACTTTGATTACTATATACTGATTGAAATTGCCTGAGTATCAAGGCTCTCCAAGTCAAGGAGGCTCCTTCCCTGGTCCCTCTCTTATCCCCCAGAATTCCTGATACTCTTGATATTTGAAGTAAAACTTTGCTTTGGCCAGTTGATGAATTGGAAGAAACTTCTGCAAACTAGTGTCGGGGAGACTTTGAAACTGTATTAGTACAGTATTGCCAAGCTGGAGAGAATGAGATAAGAGAGCTTATCTCGCGTATTGGGCTTTACACTCATCAGGACATCTTTTCATTCTATTTTTGAACTGAAGTTATTTCGTGAACGGAACGTGATTGATCAGATTGCAGGAGGCGCGGTGGCATCGTCAAACATCTCAAAACATAAGTGCGGAGATTGGTAACAAGTTTTCTAAAAATAGCACGACGAGTAGAGCCCCTGATGGCATGTGATGGGGTCCGGGAATAAACTCTCTTATCTCAAACTATCTTGGTATTGCTCAAAATCTATGACGACTTATTCGGGTGTTGAAGCGGAATATTTTGTACAGTAAGTATTCCGTATTCCGGTGTTGTCAAGACAAGAGTATTCTCATACACATTTATTCTTTTACAAGTATTCTTTCATATTTCCTAAAGCGGCGTTTACACGAGCAATTTTTCCTTGACAATTTTTCCTTGACAAAAATTGCTCGTGTATATGGAGTAAAATAGACAATTTTTCCTTGACAAGGAAAAGCGGGACTCCTGGCTTTTCCTTGACAAGGTAAAATTGTCATGGATGAAATTTGTTTGTGTAGACGGACAACAAGGAAAATGTGGCAAGGAATATTAATGTGATTAGTTTCCAGTTTCTTCGCACGATCAGTCTCCAAATCAAAACAAAATGGCGGCTAAAGCAAAATTAATCTGGAGCGATAAATCTGTTTATATTTTGTTGGATTTACTCCAATCCAGACAGAGTCTTTGGAATACGAAACATGAATCATATCGCAACCGCAGTATAAAAAAAGGGAGTACGGATTATCTGACACCCAAGGACGGACCCACCATCTGCGCTTCCGAAATTCGCAATCGTGCATAAGCAAAAGCGCCCCTAGTCCACATGCAGCAAGCCTTCTTCGATCTCTATTTTTCACTTGCATATACGCTATTTTGTTTTGTTTGCTCATCAAGAGACTGGGAACAAATTATGTTAGTACTCCACTGATTGCAAGGCATCGCGGTCATAACCTAAACTTGTCAAGGAAACCTTGACGTTCATCATCTACACGAGCAAGGAAACTTTGTTAATAACAAATGGTCAAGGAAAAATTGTTGATCGTCTACACGAGAGATGACAGTGTCAAAGAAAAATTTTCAAGGAAAAATTGCCCGTGTAAACGCCGCTTAACTAATAAAAATAAGTGTAATAGTGAACTTGAAAAGTGAAAGATATTCAACAATACAGATTTTACAGTTTCATTGTTTTTTTTTATTTTTATTTTTTTCTTGCATTTGTAATAAACTCGCTGTATTCTAACAAACAAACATCCCCAATTGCGTATTTTCCCTCAAATATTCCGTATTTTAAAACTTTTTTCTTAAATACTTTTTATTCCGCAATGCTTTTGCCCTGTATTTCGGATTCCGCTTCAATCCCCGCGTCTCATAAAATTGAAGGGTGAAAACAACGAACTTTCGAAGTGCTCCTGTTAATGTCATTCATGTGTTTATATGATTTAATTAAAGATAGAAAATTTGATTGAAGCTTTATTCAAGATTTGTCTTCGTTATCGAAGACAAAGCTTAGATTATGAGACATTATGCAAGTTAGCTACCTGCAAGTCGATTTACCTTGCATAGCACGTGCTACCATGAGATACCTGCATCACCAGGGGATGGGAGGGGCTAAGTTGTGACAGCTATTTTATTATATGTTGACTGCTAAATAATCAAAACTCCAAGCTACCAAAGGTGGCTAATTATCGCTTACTGAGCATTTTAATTGCTTCGCACAGATTGTCTTATTGGTAATTAACAATTTGAGAGCTTTTGGACCCTGCAATTTATCTTTGTTGATGGAAAAGAACTAAAAAAAAAAGAATAACTCTATAAGAAGAGGAAGAAGAAATGCCAAGAAGGAAAAATTAAAATCCGAATACAATAAAACACTGAATACAAAGATAAAACAGCCCGGTAAAAAATAATAAAATTAAAAGCAAGTAGAAGACGGTCCTTGGACCATAAATGATTTTGAATTCATAAAATATTCGTATTGCTAAAATACCACATACATTTAGAAAACTATAGACAGTTGGTTATCGTTTCGTAAAAGTTTCAATCAAGTACTAATACACTTCGTTCCCACACCCCCAAGGGAATGACATAGCTCCTGTCCCTCCCCCAAGAGTAAATACTGTATTTTGGTAACTTGTAGAAGTCGCGACGGGGACAACCGACCTAGACAGACGAGTCAATGTTTACCATATCGTCGGGTTGGTTTTCAGTCTCTTTACCAGTCGTTAGATCACTAGAGAGCCAGTTTATTATCAAACCGTTATGGACACAGTCTTGTACATGGTTTTGCGGTAACAGGGAGGCGAAAAAAACAAAAAAACAAACACGTTTTGAAAATTTAAAAAAATGTATATATATACATACTACCAAAACTCGCCAGAAGAAAACATGCAAAGAAGCCCAACCATCCGAGCCAAAAAAAAAGTAATAGGCAAGCCGAAAAAAAAGTACACAAGGTTGAAACTCTCCCCTCTCCACCCCCTCACAGACATTTCCATCGTCTAACCGTTTCTCCCCGTAGATGGAGTGGTTACGGCACGTGTTGATATGAAGCAAGTGTTTCTTGTTTTTGGAATAATTGGACAACCAGTCGTTACTGACAACTATAACACGTTGGTTACCTATGGTGCGATGTTTATATACAGTGAAACCCCTCTATACCGGCCCCTCAATATACCGGAATTCTGTCCGGAGTAGAGGGGTAACACTTTTAGTTTTTATTTGTAGTTTACAATCACAATGAAGCTATTGGCACTGAACTAAATGGTATTCCGTAACATATTAACTGCCTGGAAAATACTAGGAAGTGGTACGTCACTGCAGCCTATCATACTGTATTGCTCCTTATTTTGCTTTATTGTTCACAATTTTCTTTTGTATGTTCGATGTGCTAAGGCCGGTACACATGAGGGAGCTTGCTCCTGCAACACGCTCCCCCAACATGTTCCCGCATCAAATCTCCCTCGTGTGTACCAACGATTTCACGCAAAAAAAATATGTTGCGCAACAAAACGCTTGCTCCCGGGTTTTGCTCCTTTGTTGCGCAACATATTTTTCGCGTGAAATCGTTGGTACATACGAGGGAGCTTTGCTCCGGGAGCATTTTGAGGGAGAGTGTTTCAGGAAAAAGCTCCCTCATATGTACCGGCCTTTATACTTTATCACACCATATTATATTAGCATTGCTCTTTGTTTCGTGGATTTTTGAATTACAACGACTTTTTTGAAACTAACAAGAGCAATGGTAGTTGATACTGGATTGTATTCAATAACACATTAATTACCTGGAAATACCAGTAAAAGTACCTGTGCTACTGTTCAATTACCTGGACGATTATACATTTATGACTACCAACAACAACAACTACAAAAAAATTTCTGTCTTAAAAGACAGAAAGAATAGCATGATTTGTTTATCAAATAAAGACTTGTATACCAATCTTTGATTGTCTAAATGGATTCAACTCCCACAATGTTTCAATGTTCCTTTGAAAATGTGTTTAAACTCAGCAAAACAAATGCAGTTAAATTTTGTCTTCATTAAACCCCATCCACACCCTCGGTTAATTTTTAGATATCACCTATCATCCATGACTGTCTAGGAATTGTGCATTTAAGGCGTAAACTCTAATAAAATAAAAATTGCTGCTGTGAAAAAAAAATCACAATACGACAACATACTCCTTTCTTAACTACTAAAAAAAATTATTTTATAGCTAGAAAGTTTTTGTTCATGTATAATATATTAAAGTGTTATTAAAAAACTTTATCTTGAATAGATTGTAGTTTGTGTGAATTGATAGCATTTATAAAGTGCATTATAATAAATAGTAATAAAAATGATATAAATTTAACATACAGATGATACCTGTGATGTTTTGCAAACTAAAATATTTCATTTAAATATCTAATAGTGTTTAATAATTATAGTAAACTATAGTAAAGTATAGTAAAGTTTCGTAAAGTATAGTTAGGTATAGTAAAGTATAGTAAAGTATAGTAAAGTATAGAAAAGTGTAGTAAAGTATCGTTAAGTACAGTAAAGTGTAGTAAAGTGTAGTAAAGTGTAGTAAAGTGTAGTAAAGTGTAGTAAAGTGTAGTAAAGTGTATTAAAGTGTATTAAAGTGTATTAAAGTGTAGTAAAGTGTAGTAAAGTGTAGTAAAGTGTAGTAAAGTGTAGTATAGTGTAGTAAAGTGTAGTAAAGTGTAGTAAAGTGTAGAAAAGTGCAATAAAGTATAATAAAGTATAATAAAGTATAGTAAAGTTAAGTAAAGTATAATAAAGTGTAGTAAAGAATAGTAAAGTATAGAAAAGTATAGTAAAGTGCAGTAAAGTGTATTAAAGTGTAGTAAAGTGTAGTAAAGTGTAATAAGTAGTATTTATAAAATGAGAATGTTTCATCGGCAGATAAATAAACAAGACGAAGTCGAGTATCTATAGCGCCGTAAAAACACAAATTCGAATTTTATAAATTGCGTTGAATTTTATAAACCGAAAAATTCGATAATTTTTCAATTTCATCGGAAGAAAATAGAGTTTTAAGTCAATATTCAGAATCATCAGTTCAACATCTTTAGTTCATAATAGCTAAATTATTCCTATGTACAAATTATATTATAAAGTTGCTTTACATATATACATGCAATTCTCTTGCCTGTTTATGCATTGTTTATCGTAATTTTGAGTTAAGCTTTGACAGTTTTCTCAACAGTTCTGTATGCTTTCGACGTTCTTGTTCTTTCTCTGCTAATAATTTCTTTTCTTCTTTCTGTAAAACTGGCACAAGTTCCGATGCCTTTCTTAATATCACAATTTTTGCTGCTTTTTCGTTGTTACTGAGCGCTGGGATGCTCTCTCGAAGATTGTTAAAACGATTGCGTAATTCATTGCGTCTTTTTCGTTCCAAGTCATTATGGGATATCCGTGTAACCTCGCCCTCGCTGTCCGATGTATTGCTGCAGCTGTCATCCTGCTTTCGGCTGTCCTTTTGCTGTGTTTTCTGAAGAGTTATTCGAGGTTTTGGTGTGTTGTTGAGAGTTGGTGTTGTTGTAGTTTGTTTAATGGTGGCTGTTGGCTTTGGTTTTGATTCTGTTTGTACACTGACGACGTCGATTTCTTCTTCTGAAAATAAAACACACAAGTTCAATAACGAAGCACAATGACACGATAGCTACCCAAGTCATTAACCTTTTTTCACCATATAACAAAAAAAAAATCGCAAAAAAATATAGTATCAAATGAAACACAAACTGTCGTAAACACTGCAAATGCTCGTGTGTTTTGAATTAGTGTCAAAAAAATGAAAACCGAATTCAAGCGTCTGCTCTTAAAAATGCAAAAAATAACAAGAAACACGAGAAAGACTGGCACGAAATCTCAAACAAGTTAATATTCACAGGAAGATACTTTTCCACAGCTTAGAATTTGAGTTCAGTATCTGTTGTGTAGAGCTGACCAGGCTTTGTGCCGACGGTGAATCAAAGATTGATCATGTAATGTTGCACGAGATAACTATTTGCAAAATCGTCAAGCAGGTTAATCAAGGCAGTTTAATTGTTCTTTTTGCTATGCATGTATAAAACTACATAAATCAGCAAAATTGAACTGACATTTTTTATTGTATCGTCTTTGTGATTTATTGACGAACTACAGGTGGCCACCTTATCTCGTTTGTGGCTGAACAATGACTTTGCACTTTATTTTCTAACACTTTGTATATTTGGATGCGAGTGATTTGGTTTTGATTTGATATTCGAAAAGACAAAGAAAATACACTATTGAATTTTTAAAGGTATCATTTATGCAAAATCATATCATGGTCCATGAAGCTCATAGTATTATTCCTCGAACGCAAAGAAATTCGTCAAGAGAAAAGGTCATATTCATTGCTCTAAACGGTTCTATGTCGCTATCAGATTCGAGAAAAGAAAAAAAAATCAATACGCGAATTGTGCATTTCAAAACAACCTTTCATGAAAGTACGCTTCGGTTTCTCAGTTTGTGATTCGTGAACTAAGTCATGATAAAATTGTGCTCGAATAGCGCTTTTTTGTTATCGTATTTTACAACTACAAGTGCACTATTTCGTTGACCATTTGTTGTGCAAGACTTGATTGTTTTTGAAACTAGCTCACTGATTGGCTAATAGTCATTGTCTCTAGTAGTGTTAACAACGTTAATCTACTAATTGATTAACAAGCTTTGATTTCTTTTGATTTAATGACAGTTTTGCCACTCAGATATTGTACGCTTGTTTTTGTTCTGTGAGTTATTAAGTATCAATAATTTGAAAGCAGCTTTATGTATTTGATATAGGAGAGTTATACTATCGAGACGTGTTGTCATTACTGCATGATGAAGTTAAATCGCAAATAACCGATTTTTTTAAAAAGTATTTTTAATGAATAAAAGTCAAGGAATTTCCGTCTTCGTTACTTTTTTCTGATTGCTACCAAATACGATATTTCCTGGCTTAGCAACGAAGAGACTAGAGCGAGTTACACTTTGTTGCAATTTGTTCATAACAA
Source organism: Diadumene lineata (assembly GCA_918843875.1). NCBI lineage: Eukaryota > Metazoa > Cnidaria > Anthozoa > Actiniaria > Diadumenidae > Diadumene > Diadumene lineata. Next base: position 6,724,312 of record OU974083.1, on the reverse strand, counting down.
AGGATAGTTTGCTCAAGGTCCGATAACAATGCTATTGCAAATTAATCAAAGTCGCGTAAAAGCGACATTGTTTAACACAGGATTTGGATATAAAAAAAACTACTTTCAAAGCCAAGGAGAAACCACTTGCTAAAATCAAGACTGAAAATGTGAATCAAATGTTGGGGACCAAAACATCAGCTATTCTAGCGAGCGTTTACTTTATTATAAACAAAAAAATATTTTGCAACTTACCAGAATCGCTGTCCATTGCAACGCTGTGTCTCGACTCGGCTTCTTGGGGGTCAGAACAGTTTTCAAGTAACGAACTAAACGAGAATAATTCCGAAGTTTCTACGAAGGTGTTTGCAATCGGTTGATCGAAGCTGATTGGTGTACCACAAAGATTAAATCTCACATCGATGTCCATGGACGAATCAGGACGTTTGTGTTTTTGGCCAGAATTCCACATAATATCGTTCAGTATAGCCGGCGATGTCTGCAAGTCTCTCGCAATGTAGTGTTCCGTGATAGATCGTGATTCGTGGTTTGAGAGATGCTTCATTATTTCATTGTCATGTGAAGTTATGTCTACCGGGGTAAGTGGAGGAGTAAGAATGGAGAAAGAATCCCATACACCACCGAGTGTGTTTTCAGAAGTAATAAGTAAATCTTCATCATCATCGTCGGGTTTGTAAGGAGGCGAGTCGAGAAAACTCACAGGCGAAAAATCCATGTTGTATAGGCTACAAAACCTTCAAATGAATGAATCCCTTTGATTGTCAAGCGCATTTATATACCTGCTTCAAAAATGCAAATGTGCAATACGCGTGCTTTGTTCGTCTACAGGGGTAAAACAATGTGGACTGAAAGTGACCATTCTGCTCTTTTATTCTAAACATCTGACTTCGCAACTATTGCAGTAAAACTATTTAGTTCTTTTTCTCCTAAAGTATTTTCAGTTTATCTATAAGATGTTTTTGGATTATATGTTTGTAATTTGTATGACAGTAAGCACGCTAGTTTGGCGAGTCTTTTAGCCTGCTGTTTATTTTCCATATGAACAGAACACCAGTTCCTTCGCACAAAGGCTGCAGTTTTCCTTTACACATACCTGCACATTTGTCCCCTGCTACAAAACGTCATTTCACATAAAGAAATACCACCCTGTCCTCCCCAAGATTCTAGTCGGCTAAATCAGAAACCAGTGTCTTTTGTTGAATTTAAAATAAAACAAGAAACGAATCTTAATTGTTTTGACTTTCTACTCGACGTAGAGCAATTATGTAATATCGACATTTTGTTAACAGCCACAAAATAACTAAATTGTAGTTATTAACGGGTTATAGGACGGCTTTTCAGTAGACTTCAATACCAATGATTTTTTTAAGTTCTTTTTTTATCCCTCTGGAGGCAAAAGTTCATGCAAAATATCCGCCTTCTACCTGTCCAAATATATTACTTTCTTGTTTCGTAAACGCCTTTTGTTTTTGCTACACATTGGATGTGGTACAAACGTTTAACATTTGCCAAACGAAAACAAAAGTATTCATGAATTGCAACAAACATATGTTGTTTTGTATCATAAAACACAGCTACCTTGTTTTAATATATTCTCAGTACAACAATAGATCTTTTTGACAAAGTGAAAAAGTAGTTACTAGTTCAAAGTTTTCTAAAAACAAATCCAAAACAGAAAGAGCTTCAAAATTTGTATATCCTTTGTTTTCCATAGATTTATAGCAATCCAGCTCATTCAATAAATGACGAAATTCATAATCAATTTGAGAAACAAAATAACTAAATAAATGAGTCTGATTTTTTAAGAAAATAGTTATGTGAAAATGACACAAATCCGTTTCTTTACCAGAAACTTTCTGTCCAAAATTGTTTATTGAGGAGATTAAGATTATTATGAGAGCTAAATGCATGAACGCTTAAATAGAAAAGGTCCAGCTGAAAAGGATCAGCAATGATTGGGTCAATTATTGCACATTGTACAATTTTAAAATTCAACCATTCAATGCGAACCTTTCCCCCAGAAAAATGTGAAGAGCTGTCCTGCCTTCAACTGATACACTGATTTTAGAACAGATATAGTTGAGCATTCATGGGAATAAGTCATCTAACACTGATTGCAGTATATGAATTGTATACTTGAGTAATCATTGTTGATGATGGATTTTTTATAAAACCGAAATACTGTAGCAACTTATAACATGCTTGACCATTTGAATATCAATAATATCAATCTTTGTTCTGTGTAATAATATGGCTAGCGGGGTTTTCAAAAGGAACTATAAGCGAATGCAAGTGTATTGTAAGTTTTATAATGAGGCATAATACATCCAAAAGAAACAAATGTGAGCTGTAAGCGATATTGAAGTGCAATTGACGGGTTTTGAAAGCCACTTTGATATTGTTAAATTTAGTGGTTTTATTTTAATAATTCCGTGAAATAGGATATCCGTACAGAGACACAAGTCATCGTCTACTGCAATAAAATATACCGTGAAACGCAACTAAAAGAAAAGAAACGAGATGCGGGAAATAAAATATCATAGAAAGCATTTCGCTAAAGTGATTTTGCTCAAGTGTATTTCAAGGACAAGTGAAAGACACTCAAGTCGTACCTCTCCAATTTGGTACTATTACAACCTCGGTAGACTATACCAGTTTCTATTCAATCGTCTACTGCTTTTTTAGATTAGGGCTACGCCACTTTAGCGGCGAAGACTACGTCTGCGTTTCTGACGAGTCAGTGAAAAAAAAATGTGAGGTGCAGCTTCTTAAAGTTCTTAAAGATGTTCAATATTCTGCCCTTTTGTTTTGCCGTACGTTAGTCCCAAAATCTCTTAATATACCCTACAATATTATTTGTAACTGTCTTTTTTTATTTTGCAGTGTTGTAAACATTAAATTATCTTTGTCTTGCTTTGTTTCCACGTCCTGTGTCTAGATATTTTAGTTTAGACTAAATATACACTATTGGATATAGTTGGGCTGTACCGCTGCCACATTCCTACAAAAAAGCATTTAAAGTAGCCTTTTTGTAATCACACCTATAAAATCCTCATGACTAATTTTAAATGCAGTTTAAAGGATAACGCAAAAACAACATGGTTTTTGTTTCTTGCTGTTGTTCGATGTTTGACAACCTGTCTTATACCTGCTCATGTGCCTTCATACATTACAAACTTTTACATTCATTACATGGAAAACAAAGGCATTTATTTGAATAAAACAACCTAAATGGGATTAGTACTTTCATCAGCTTAATCAGTATCTTGATAGTACGGAGCAGTCAGAGTAATTCATCACACCAAAAAAAAACAACAAAAAAACAACAACATTGTAAAGATTTATAAAATTGGTTTGTATGTGGGCATTGCTATATAGTGAGTCAGTTGTTTTTTCCACGTATTAATTTATAAAGCCGAGCTTTCGCGCAAATCGCGCATCTCAGGGCAAAATACATTCATTTTTTGCCCTGAAGATGCGCGATTAGCGCGAAAGCTCGGTTTTATAAATTAAAACAGAAAAAACAACTGATTTAATATATTTTAAAGACAGTTTGCTCTAAAAATCGACGTGAAAAGTGTAACAAAGAAGTGATATAAGATCGATACTTCTGGGGCCATATAATCAATATCTTATTCACAATACCAATTAAATTAATTTACTACATAATAACATCGTAAAAGACTAATTTGATGTTGTTCAGCATGGATGGTGAGATTCAACTAAACAATCGAATAACGACATCGATTATATTAAAAATTAATGCTATAGTTTTTTTTCTTGATTTCTAGATAATCCTGATTTCAGTTTAATTGAAGATCAAACATTCGAATCATGCACGTGTATATTTCAGTACATATATTCGATTCCCATTGATTAAAGGTTCGAAGTTTGTTTCAGTACCATATTGATTCGATACAAGATCACGTGGTGGCGTACTCATTAATTTCAGTAACTGATAGTCCATTAGCATTGATTAAAGATTCTTTTCACTACAAGTCATCAGCTGTTTATTTAGCTGCTTTGAATGACAGGTTTCAATGACTACAATAATAATATTTTGAAATATTCAACTATGTAGTCATAATAATACAAATATTACAAATATACATTAACTCGACGCAGATTGTTAATGCAAACGTGAAAGTACCATGCCTTGGGCGTCTAGAAATGCTCCCTACCACCCGCTACCACCATATACAAATTTGTCAAATCGTTAGAGACCAACCATAGGAAAAGTAATAGTCATCGAAAAAACATAGAATAAAAATCTTGCAAGGAAAAAAACAAACAAGCTTAAAAACGTTAAAGAAAGCAAATCACCCCACAATCCACTCCTATACCCGCCGGCGATCTGATTTTTTTAAAACAATAACAAGTGAATTGGCATTTTGCGTGAGCAAACTGTAAAGAAAAAAGTTCTAGTACCATCCTTCGTTAATTGAGAAATAGAAATCCCGTGATTTTTATTTTCATCCATGATTCTAAGTTGATGCAATAAAATGACATAGATCCTCAGTTCTAAAGAAATTCAGTGCCTCATTGAGCATCAAATAGCTAGGTGCAGGAAATATTCACAAAAGTAATGATTCAAACAGATAAGAATGACATTTAATAAGTAATAATAATGAAAAAAATCACTGAATAGATAAGAAATCAAATGCAGAGTGCTAACACTATGTCCATGAAATAAAATCTAATTAGTTACTAGCTATTTAAGGACTATTTAGATGTTATCATTCAACCAGAACAGTCAAAGAAAAGGAAAATACAAAGGAAACAATACCTCGTTACAATTTACTTGTCTAAAATAGTCACTAATTATGAACTAATAGGTAGTAACTATTTAGATTTTATTTCATGGACATATTGTAAGCACTCTACGTAAGATAAAATCAGAGTGAGTCTGATGAAGGAATCACATCTTTGTGAAATATTAATAGCACTATATATATATTAGAAAATTATTTTCATTAACAATATAATATTGATTTAGTTTAATCTTCAATATTAATCTATTATTTATATTCTACATAACTCCTAGTATAGTTTAACTGATTTAGGAGTATAACTACTAAAGCATTCAAGTAAAGGATATAATGTAAAATACATGTTAGATAGATAAGCGTGGATCTCTTGTTTGGAAGACATGTAACCTGCTCAAGAAAATCCCTATGTTAAAAGTTATATTCATGGCAGGTCTCAATTCCGTGCGTTTCTTTCAAATTGTACTTGATTAATATATTTAATTCACATTGAACAAAATTCATTTTCATTTTCGGAAGTTTTGAACAACAAGATGAAATTAATTTAATTGAAAGTTGATAATTGAAATATAAACATATTAAAATATATAACATTTAACTAACAACCACCTCATAGTCAGTTTTTAATGTTTCATAGACCTCAAACCAATTAAACAATAGTATTTCAAACTTATCTAACTTCTCTTTTTTATAGTTGCGACAGAGAAAGTCTTATTATTGATGCAGGGCCAAAATATTATTAAAATTCGTTATAAAATGTTTTAAAAGGGGGTTTAATGAGTGTTTAATTGTTAAGATGTTTTTTTAATCATTTTGCACAACAAGTGTGCAACATACATACCACTAAATAGTGCAATTTTATGCTCATTCTATTGCTCACTTTTTTTTTAATTAGTGCTATTTACTACTAAATAGTGACAACTATTGCACAAATGAAACTAGTTACGCTTTATAAAGCATTGAACAACCAAAGCCCAAAATGTCTAGAAGACATTTTCCATATCAACTATACCAACTACAGTATTTACAAATTAATTCTTCCTAAACCACGTACAGATCTAATGAAGCGTAGTTTGCACTTCAGTGCAACTAAAATGAATGTGGAACGATCTTCCTGCAGAAATAAGATGCGCTAGCTGAATCGCTGAGTAAATTTAAAAGATCAATGAACAAATCTCTACGTTACACTAGCTAAACTCGTACTCACACGGCAAACATGAAAAACAGTTTATTATATGTAATCTTGCATATACTTTTATCCTGATGTTTTTATCGTGTTTAAATAAAGTTTTCATTCATTCATTCACACATTTAGTGTTTGCCGACTCTAACACTCGTCCTACGAAGTAACGGGTTCCATAAGCATGAATGCTATTTCATAGTCTATGAGAAACCATGCATGAATATCGACATATGTTGGTGGTGTAAGTCCACTGAACGACCACCAGATAACCGGTGGAATATTATTGTCCATTTCTACCCTGAAAGAAATACGATTTTGGCCCGTGGCATGAAATCATTTCTGTCTTGCCTGAAAGAAATAAATATCAAGTGTATTGTTGCCCTCCCAAGACGTGTTCAATTTGTTAGTAGTAGTTTGCGATTTTAACCTTGAAATGGTCATGCAAGGATGTGGGCGGTATACCCAGAGTCCAAATAATTAAGAGCTATGATGGGCCATAAAATTATCAATTAAACAGATGGCAATATTTTGAGTAATGGCATGATGGTATTAAAAACTCAAACTGCAGTTGATTTGTAACGCAAACTAATTAGCATAATTTTGACAAAAGATTTGGTCAATGTTTGATACTTGGAGCTCGATTATATTCAATCAAACATGTTCCGAATTTTAACGGGTTTTTAGAAGATATTTTCTTTTCATTAATATGGATTTTAAACATAAAAAATATGATTTTATTGGAGAAATGCTTTAAAACGATCAAATATTCCGGAACCAAGCCAATGTAATGTCGCTAGACATTTCGATGAATCGCTTGATGAGTTTTTGATAGACTAGTATACGCTAGGCTATAGGCGTATTATCTCTGTTTTTTTTTGGTGATATTCTCATCTGGACACACACACACTGCTATAGGCACAACGAGGGACGTTAAAGATGCACCAATCAAAATATGATTACGCCGTAATTATGAATACATAATGTGCACGCACTAAAAGTGTGCAACATAAATACCACTAAATAGTGCTATTTTATGCTAATTCAATCGTTTTCTTTTGTTTAATTAGTGCTATTTACTACTAAATAGTGATAACTGTTGCACACATTTAGTGTTTGCACTCTACTATTAAATGACTAATCTAGCTATGATTGCCTTTATAACACAGTCAGTGATATTTACAGACGATTGACTAGACATCTTGATTGTTAAGCAAAGCACTGAATGTTGTTGTGAAATGCCCTTGGGAGTCTTTTACATCGTTATTTGTTTGTTGTGGTACGTGGTTGTCGTTGTTTGTATTGTTTTCAATCCTTAGATAGATCCATTGATATGTTTGTAGTATTATGAAACAATTTGACGGGACTGTTGTGCGCGAGCCTTCGTACCCCCACTCGATATAAGAGATAAAAAAATCAAAATAAAAAAAGAAGAAAAAAAAAAAACCACACACACACACAAGAAGAAAGAAAAAAAAAAAAACAAAACAAAACAAAACAAGAATAACAAGAAAACAAGAACAAAAACAGCATGTAGAAAAAGGTGCCCTATTCAAGCTGTTGGAGTTCGCTGTATCATCGGACAATCATATCAATCGCCAATAAACAGCTTAATTTTACGCTACCTTTTGGTAAAATCTGATTTCATGCCGAGAAAGACGTTTAAATTGGTAGACCTATTCAAAATAATTTCGGATAAAATGAAAACCTATTGAAGACAATTAAGAATGGTAAAAATGAACGCCCTATATTCCGTGGTACATCCCGAATGGCAAATATGGAGGGGTAATCTGGTTCGCCAAGGTACCTTCATTCAGACAAACATTTGCAGAGTTGTATGCAAGAGTGATGTTGTATTCCTTGTTTATCGAAGTAATGAACACATGAATAAAACGAGCAAGTACTTTTAGATTAAATTGAATCAATTAAAATTGAATAAAATAAGCCAGTAGGAATGTAAATAGAAATGTCAATAGAAATATAAGCTAGAACTATAAGATTTAAGATAAACTGTAATTGAAAACGTGCAAATGATTGAAATAAAATATTGTATTTAAAAAAAGGAATGAACACATAACGGAAACAAAAACGCTTTAATTTGTATTTTAAACATGCATTTCAAGAAACGTTTCGAAACCAGCAATCTGCTGTATCAATTTAGTTTACCATTCATATATACCAAATCGCAAAAACGTGGTAAAAAGAAGAATTTTGTATTTTAGCAACAAACTGGAAATGGCTGAAATACAAAAGAAAAAGCTGATCTTGTAATGAACTCCTTGTCTCGTAAATCTCCAAATCTAATGACAAAAGTTAACTTCTAGCCAATAGATTTTTGATATAAAAAATTGTATAACTTCAATTAAGTTTCAAATTGTTTTCGTATGAACAAATGCTGGATTGTTGTTAAACACCCTCTCACGGGTAAAAGATTTATCAATGCTGCTGAGTCACAGGCCTGTAATCTCTTAAATCCCTCTCCACGTGGATCTTTATTACCAGTCCAATGTTTATAGACATCTCCTTTTCCTGGTACTGGTATCAGGCTACGTCCACACTAAACCCGGATAAATTTGAAGATGCAACTTTATTTATCCTGTTAGGCCTTCCGTTTACACTAAAACGCATGAATCCGAAACAATTTTATGCCAATTCTATTGTTTAATGAGCACTTTTTGTCACGGTATCGGAACAAAAGTTGCGTTTTCAAATTTATCCGGCATAGTGTAGCCAGGGTGCGGAATATTCGATTTTTTTGTTCAAAAGCCTTTCTTAAATAAAATCACATTTTACGTTTTTAAAACCTTACAAACTAAGTAAACTACACATGCACAAAGGTAAATCTCTTCTAAAAAAATCCAAAAGCTTATTCCTTATTTCATATGGGGATAGAAAAGTGTAGCGAGAGTACATTGCTTTGGTTCAAGGCTCCGGAATATTCTATTTTTTCGTCGAAAAGCCCTTCTCAAGTAAAATCACTTCGTTTATGCTTCCAGAACTCTACAAACTAAGTAAACGACACATATTAATAAGGGACCGGCCATTATTTACCGCCTGGGGGGGGGGGGGGGGGGGGGGAGGGGGGGAGAGGGCAAAAATTGCTTAAAATCGCTCAAAAATGCTTAAAATCGCTCAAAATTTCCTACAAACGCACAAAAATTCTTTGAAATAGCCTTAAATTTGCAACAGATTAATAGTAAGACAGAGTAAAATGTTTGAAAGTTTGTATATAGAGTGCAAACATCAACGATCTGAAAATTAATTTTGATACAATGCAAACAAGTCATCATCAAAAAATATATATACTTACATGAGGGGGATCACTTAAGTTGTCCCTACCTATGAGGGGTGATCACAATGTTATGATGCTGAAGGGGAGGGGGGAATTTGTTAAATTTTACGGCGTCTAGAAAAAATCCTCCGCACCCCTCCAGGCGATAAATAATGACCGGTCCCTAAGCAGAAAAAAGTGAAAATTTGCAATTTGTTTGATATGCAGCATCAATGGCTATTTCGTCTGAATCGAGCTCTTAAATACTGACCATATATGGTGATTGGTGTCCAAATTACGCTTGTTAGTGAGTCTGAATATGTTTTAGTCCTCTTATGACCTTCTGTATACATACATCATTGGTATCTATTTGCTTATATTGTTGCTTATTTATCAATGTTTTTTTAAATCCATGATTCCTTTCGGGCGTGCACCCACCGCACTCGCCCTCCCCCCCCCCCCCCCCACCCCCCTTACCTTCACTTTTCTAATGGTCCTTCGCTAAGTATATGTTTCAAAGGTTTCAAAAGTTTTTATTTTACACATACATATTTACAATATTGAAAGAGAGAGAAAAAAGAGAAAAATTAAGGATGCAAGAAAACTGAAAACCCTGAAGTGTTAAAAATTACTCTTGCACCCTTAATATAATGAATTATAAATATATATACTTACAAAAGGAGTTTCGTTGAAGTGTTAAATTAAAAATATTTACAACTATAAATAGATTTTATAAATTACAAAGTGATGTTAGAGTACACGCACTAAAAGTGTGCAACATAAATAGTGCTATTTTATGCTAATTCTATTGTTTTCTTTTGTTTAATTAGTGCTATTTACCACTAAATAGTGACAACTGTTGCAATTCAGTGTTAAGTAAATGCACAAATGTTAAGTTGTATGGAGACAGTTGAAACAAAATCTACTACCACTTCTAAAAATCGTATTTTTATCACTTCTACAAATGCGAAGGCTTTTGCATTTTCCACTTCTCTAAATGGTTGTCACTAATCAATAACATATCTTGAGTTGCCCCAATGTCCTCTGACGTCACTTGAAGACAACCTATTGTTTAAACACAAAGTACCATGGTCGTTGGTGGGAGTCAGATACGTGAACTCACAGAAAATTGTTTCAAATTCGTCATATATCATGAAGTGTGATATTGTTTTAAAATGCATTAAATATTGTCTTTCATGTGTACACATGTTATATCCGTAAACTCGAGACCGTTTGACTAAACTCTTTCTCAAGGAGCAAATTTTGTTAAATTTCCCATCATATTTGGTAGTCCTGTCCGCCACAAACCGTGACATCGAAGTGTAATACACCAAAAATACAAAAAATAAAATACAATGTAAACAGTGCGACGAGCTTCCCCACCCTCCGTTATACGAGAGCCCCCCCCCCCCCCCCCTCTACCCCAGGGAGACACGTTTTTCGGGCAGACGCCCATGCTGTGTGGTCATAAATGTAAAGGTGGTTGATTCAATGTCACATTCGATCCTGACTGCACTTACTAGACACAACAATATGACGTAGTGTTGACGTCAGTTTGATGACGTGGGAGAGGGGAGACGCAGTGGGTGCACATGGATCAGTATATGTATATATTTCTAGTGTAAGACATCTTACATGGACACTTCTGATGCGGACATTTTCTACATAGGTTGCAAAATAACTTTGACTACCTTCAAAATCATTAAATCAATAAATCAATGAATCAATGAATCATTTAAAATTTATTAATTTATCCAAGCTGTTTTTTTTTTCAGACTCGAAGCCGACGGGGCTTGATTTTTCTCTTTTTTCCATTACAGCCAAATTCGTTGTATCCCCAAATCAAAACAAAGTTTTAAAATGGTGGGTCGCGATACAACGAATTTAGCTGTAATAAGCGGCACCTTTTACAGTGTGGGTATTGCAGGCCAAAATACTCCAAGTCACACAGATCGAGTAGAAAAGCACAGTTATACAAGAATATACGAGTGTGAACGTAATCCAAAATGGTTCTTCCTGTTTTTCATGTTTGATTTGAACAGGTGATATCCGAGCAGACGTACTAAATTTCAGTCCAGACTAATAGCAGCTGGACGTGGAAATCAGTGTGCTATTAATAATCACTGTGGGTGAATAGACGTCATGCCTTCCGGCATACAAGCATTTCAAGTTAATTTGGTTATAACCACGTCACGTGGAGGTGCTGCAACACTTAGGAAGTCTTTTGGCAACTTTATTTGTAGTCTGAATATGTAACAATTTCAGGCGAGATTTTAATAAGACATAAGCCATATAAGAAGATTTAAGGCGTTTTGAGGCGGTTTAAGGAAATGTTGCAAAGATATTTTAAGGAGAAATAAGGCGATATGAGGTGACATAAGACGATATAAGGCAACTTGAGACGTTTTGAGGCGGTTTCAAGGAAATGTTGCAAAAATATTTTAAGGCGACATAAGGTGATTTATTGCGATTTGAGGCGACTTAAAGTCCCGGGCAGGACTCAGCATGTCCGAAGCATCTGCCAAAAGGGATCATTGATTCAATAATTGACTGCAAATTAAAAGTCGACAATTACTTTTATTAGAAGACTTTATAAAGATATGGTGTACGTTTGTTTACGCGAATGTATGACGGAACTAATGAGCAATTGAATGCATCATATCACTCCCACGAAGGACTAACGTCCGAAACGTCAGTATCGCTATCGTCACTAAAGGGTGTATAACTTATTTACACATACTACAACTATTAATAGATGAATGGATGAATAAATATGAACAAATGAATGGATATGAATGAACAGATTAATGCACGGACAAGCGAATGACTGAATAAACAAACAACTGAATGAATGAATGAATGAACGAACGAACGAACGAACGAACGAATGAACGGACGAATGAATGAAAGAATGAACGAACGGATGAATGAATGAATGAATGAATGAATGAATGAATGAATGAAAGAATGAACGAACGGATGAATAAATGAATGAGCAATCGTAAACATTATAACGAAGCAAATCATACCAGAACTAAAATCAATTGTATAGAAATATTCATGTACCGACTACTTACTAGCTATTTACTTAGCAGTGGTCGAACCTTAACAAATTAATGAGTAGTTGAAACAAGTAAATTACAAGTCCAAAAGCTCTACCACTCCATCATACTACTGCCTTGCTCAGCGGCATGGCTGGGCTCCACCGTGTGTAAAAACGTCGCCTTTTATCAATTATGGGATTCCTTTGTAGTGGAGTCTGGATGTGGTTTTTCCTCTCTCTTATAAACTTCCTTCTCCTTCCCCCTTAGGTTTGTCTTTGTCTTCACACAGGAACCCCGAAGAGTAGGAAGAGTGAACTGAAACGGAAGGTTTGTAGCGGAAGAAGTCGTAATTGCCGCAGGAATACAATAAAGGGATATTGGTTTGCCATTATGAGACTTTGTTTGAGTTTTATTTTTATCAAGCCCTCGCCCACGCTCGATCTACATTAGACTAACAGCGGTGAACTTAAATTAAATCAAAGCACCACATTGATGAGAAAATATATAACTATAGTGTTTGGATATGATTAGAATGTAAACAATAAATCCGTGAAACACTAATTACTAAATAGCACAAAATAGTGCTAATTAAACAAAAGAAAACAAAATAATTACCACAAAATTGTACTACTTAGTGTTACTAAAGCCTGGTTTCCATATAATCGCAAACGATCGACAAAAAATCGATTTTTGGGAAACCAATGTTTTTCGATCTTACGAACGTTTTTGAACTGTGTCGATCACGATCATATATGGATCGAAAACGGTCGTTAGGTCGGAAAACGTTGGTTTCCCTATTTTCTATCGCTTCGCAACCTTTCTCGATTGTTCTGGATTATATGAAAACGAGGCTTTACGTTTCTCGGATTAATTGTTTGCATTCTAGTTAAGATAGAAAATAGTACTTTGAATAGAAAAATCAATCAATACAATTAGCCTAATGTATGTATATACCTATTTAAAAAACGGAGAAAAATAGAGTGCACACACTAAAAGTGTGCAATATAAATACCACTAAATAGTGCTATTTTATGCTAATTCTATTGTCTTCTTTTGTTTAATTAGTGCTATTTACTACCAAATAGTGACAACTGTTGCACACTTTTAGTGCGTGCACTCTTGGAGAAAGCTGGACCGAAAGGGAATGATGTGCAATTGCTTCTAATTGTTCATGTAAATATGTTGCTGCAATTCATGTACAAACCATAAGCATCTGTCGCCAAAGGACTTTATATAAAATAAGAACCATTGATATAAGTAGACTGATTTCATAAGTCTTAGTTTTCGCTCTTTGTATTTGGTAGGTCGCTCAACTAGCGACGGTCGCAAGGAGCTATTAAAAAGACCGACAGTGCCGCGAGTGGGACCGACTTATGGAATCAGTCTATGATTTAAGGCACTGGAAGATTTTGCAGAAAAAAATCATGTGCGAAAATTGTTCAAATAGTGTTATCGCTATGAAGTGCAACAGTACATTCCATTAGAGTGCACGGACTAAAAGTGTGTAACAGTTGTCACTATTTAGTAGTAAATAGCACTAATTAAACAAAAGAAAACCATAGAATTAGCATAAAATAGCAATATTTTCAGTTTGCAGTATTTAAATTACACACTTTTAGTGCGCGCACTCTACTATAAAACAAACAAAACATATTCAATATGGCATATTTATTCCATTTATGAAATCAATTCATCAAGCATCGTGTACAAATAATGTGTCAGTCCTTCTGCAATTAACAGGCCTGTAATGGCCTATATACTATGTTTTTCAGTCTTGCTGGTTTATCCTTGGTCACAGCTTCACATATGGACAACAAGCCCAATTTGTTTTTACAATAGCGATACTTGAGCTGACGTAAGGCTTTGTTATTCACATGCTAACCAGACAGTGATTGGCAGTTATTTCAATAGAGCTTATTGTAGTTCTGGTTGGCACACTAGCATAACGATTCATTTGTTTATAAACATGAAGTATCGCTATAACAAGTGATTATGCACGACACATGCGCAAGACTGTGGTACGTAGTACGCGTGGTACGCTAGTACACCAACTGTTTGGTTCCCAGTTGTGTCTGTGCGCTGCGAAACCAATAGGCGATTTATATGAAGACTTAGAATACTACCACTCAGAATGCTCTGCCGACTTTTCTTTTGTATCGTAATTAGTGCTAACTGTTTTATTAATCTTTACAGGGATTAACAATTTGAATATGAAAGAGAATTTGCAAAGAATGCTGGTCTTGGTAGTAAAATGACGCCATAAGGAAAATCGCCTATTGCTGTTGTGGTCTTCCTGTGTGAATATGAAGCCGCGAGGACCTGGACTTAAGTGTTAAATCACGTAGGTGTTCGATGTGTTAACATACAGCTGAGCTGTAATATAAACGTCTCTTATAACCCATTTAAGTACAAAACAGATATTTATCACAAAGGCTATCTATGGCAATAGTGAAGTCGACCATTTGCCTTATTACCATCCCACATAAAAGGAAGTCATTCCATATTCAATATGAAAAAAAGCAATTATTTCCACTATACCTAAATTGGCATTTATAAAACATTTCATTCTTGTAAATATAATTTTCTTCGCGACCATAGTAGACTCGCTTTACAATTTACTATATTTGAATTTTTAATATTGTGGTTCTGTCAGCTCCCGTGTCAACTAATAATTGTTATTTCAATGACGAATTTCGCTTGAGACCTTTTAGTAAAAATTGCTATTTGTAAATGGTGTGGTTGATATCAACCAATTTTTTCAATAATTCTTCATTTCGTTTCTTCTCCGTTTTTGATAATTCATCTAATTGTTTCTCTTCTGAGATAAGCTCTTCGATGTACGACGAAGCTGTCTTCAATATGGCGACTTTTGATGTGCTTTTTTCTGTGATTTCATCAGGCATGCTATCGCGCAATTTTTGAAATCTATTGTTCAAATCAGATCGTCTGTCTCTCTCCATTTTATTCCTATGTATCGGTGACGGCTCTTTTGTTTTATTATCAATATCATATTCGTTGTTTTGATCATGTTTTTGCCTTTTTGCCTTATTTGTTTTGACTTGGCGGTTTTTCCGCTTGCTTTTTGCTCTTTTTTCTTTAACGGATGCTATATCGTCAAGTTTTTGAATTAGTTGTTTCTTGTCGTCAACAACCAAGATTTCCTGAGTATTGTTTGGTTGTTTAGCGTTATATTCGTGTTGCGTAATTCTATCAGCACAGGAATCATTTGTCAATTTTTCGCTTTTAACCTCAACAAAAACGTCATCGACATTCTCATTTTTGGCGGGAGGGATAGTTGGAAATTGGAAAACGGTTCTGTTCACCGATTTATCTAAACTCTCTAACGATGCAGGAGTGAAATTATCTGGAAGATAAATCGATAAATCATCGGAGGATTTTCGTGAAGAATTGCAGCAAATTTCGTAGAGTGTTGACGGCGTTTTCAAAGCAGGCGACGCTGTGTTTGAGAGCGAAAATAATGGTGACAACAGACCCAAATTGTCAATCTCAGATATTGAAGTTCGCGGTAAAAATGGGCTTCTTGGATATGACTCAGGATTCGTTGTCAAAATTGAATCCCCTTGAGTTGTACCTAATGTTATTCTTGGCCATGTAAAATGCAAATCGGTCAAGTCTCTTTGTAAATGTAAAGTCTCATCTCTGAGTATATCAGGGACAACTTGGAGACTATTATCGAGTGTTGCAGTTTGATGTAGAAAAGGTTGTCGATCTATTGCCAGAAAATCTTCAAAGTCCAACTGTGCAATTAAAGAGCCTCGGCGGTAACATGGCGATTGGCTTGGAATCATTTTAAAATTATTTCAGTTCAGCTTCTTTAAGTTATCAATAAAATAGATTCTAATTGGCAAATTAAATCACCTCCCGTTCTAATTTTTGTTTGTGTTGTTGTTGTTTCCGTAAGATTTTTTTTGCGATTATACTGAAGAAATGTTAAAGTAGATACTTTTCCCTTTGAACTGCTCGACTTATTAATATCTTCTTCTGTCGATCCAATTCAATCATCTGTAAAGATTCCTCTATTTTTCGACTGAGATTTTCTTCCAGATATGGAATAACTATTAATCTACGATGATGACCACTTTATGCTTTGAACTTCAATTCTCAGTTTTTTTCCCGGCAATCAAACCGTCAGTGTCCATCCCAAGTCAATTGGTTGTTCCTCTGCTAGGATGTATCTAATTTTTCGTATTCTTCAAGTTCTAATCAAGCAACGATTATACCCATGGTATAGCCAATACTTATCGCTTCGACGTATTCACCTTTTTGACGACAAAACAGCTTGTGCCGTGTCAAATTTAATCACTGTAGTTTACGTTCTCTCATTAATTTTGTGTTTTCCTTTTGGGTTGGCTTTCAGTTACAAACTCAAGTAAAACTGTCCTTTATAATCGATTCGATATCCACAGAATTCTGACTAGCCAAATACTACCTGCTATATGTATGACGTCACGAGTTTATTTACAAACATTGCTGACTATAAAATTGAGTTTCTAGTTACGTCTGAGGTAATCTCTACCAATTTGTACAATATGTGAGTTTTGATATGCATTTTTTTGTACATTTTTTTGTTGTGATGCACTTTGTTGTGTAATTGTGTTAAAAGTTATGTTGTTAAGCTAGCATGTTTGTTCTTGTCATATGCAAATAACAGCTTAAAACCAACGCAAATTCCCAACACAACTGCGCAAACACGTTGCCTAGCAACGCTTCCCACAGTCCAAGAATGTATTCTAGTGTCAGATATAATTTAATCTTTTTTTGTCTCAGAAGTGAATGGCTTTTTGCTTAACTACTGCTTAGACGAATCATAAGTCAAGCACTGAAGCCAAGTGAACAAGATTGTTATTAGCAATTCAAAGTAATGTTCACTGATTAAATGGGGGATTTGCCACGACATTTGTCTAGATGTTTCCATCATAAATGAATGTTTAATATCTGCCGGTGTTTTTTTATAGTTGCTATGTCATAAGCCTTGAAAGTATATTACATACATATAAACATTAATATTACAAAAACGTTGTTAGAGAGAAAGACGATCGATTGTACGATTCAGAGGAACTGTGGTTTATAGCGATGAAAATTAAGTGGCATTACATGCATAAACAAACCAATGCAATTGTCTACGTAGAATGTCTTACATAGACATTCGATAAAGGTTTTTTTTAAAAGACATTTACAAAGGGAAGACCTAGAAAGTGACCCACAATTCCTATCAGGCGTGTTATCGATATTCGCAAAAAATTGAATGTTACCAATTTGTTTAATTAATTCTAATTGATAAAGGTATTGACATCTTTTTTTTTTTTTTTTTTTTTTTTTTTTTTAAGCTTAATTTTTTTAATTCACAAAAAGAAAGAACTTACAAAGAATTCAATTAAGCTATGAATATTTACAAATTAATGAGAGACACACTAAGTGTGCCGCCCTAGATTTTTTTTTATCTATTTACATTAAATTATTTTTTTGTGAATTATTATAGACTATGCACTAACACACAAATGAAAAATAGATATATATAACATATAAGTCACAGTACAAAACAATAAATTACAAAAAGAAGAAAAGGACAATAGGTCAAAGGTATTGACATCTGAAGATGTCGAGACGTAAAAATGAAAGTTTGCCGTTTGTGTTTATCACTAAATAAATACTTATTTTCTTATACATGTAAAATGTTGATGTTCTTTTTTCGTAGAAAGTTTCAATTTCAACATATATTGAATATGCAATAAAGAGAGATCATTGTCGTCAGGCATGTAACTGGGAATTTCTTTTATTGGCGTGATATGCCGATCGATATAGTGGTTTGCGTGTTGCGATATATTGGCACGGTGTCGATTTGCATAATGACGTCGAAAACTACTGTACATCTACAAGAATTTGCTTGGCAATTTCTTTATTGGATTTTGTCCTAAATTTTCAATGTTTTTTTTATAGCTTTTACAATATTCTAATGTGCTAAGTAATTTAAACAAATATTCACCTATGCAATCACTTATTTTAACAGTCCAGTTTCATGTTCTTCTTTGCTCAGGCTATGGGGCTGTTTATATGGAGTGAGCCAGCCCTGTTTAGCGGGCTGGTTTCTTTTGTTTTTACGCTCTGATAGCTTGAACAAAAAAAAGAAACCAGCCCGCTAAATCGCGATAGTATGTGATACATTCCTTTTAGCGAGTTACTATACACCCCGTGGGAATGCACCAGTCCAAAACAAAATATAAATACCAATGGTTTTTTCTTGATTCTTTTGTTAATTTACCTACAATTGCCTTATAATTCACTATGACGTCATATGCAAAACGATCTTCAAAAATCTATTTTTGAAACGCAAAGAAACATGGTCGTCGGGGAAATCAAATAACTAAATTAACGTACCCAATTCGTCCAGAATATTATTTTGTAAATATAAACACATTTGATATTTCAAAACCAGGCTATTTTAGATTAAACTGTTTAGATGGCAGCAATTATTTTGTTTTTGGAATTTTCTTTTGAGTTAGGCGATTATATTTTCCATGTAAACAAGATGTGACGTCATAGTGAACTGTAGGGCAATTGAGGCTGGCTTAGCCTTAAAAATAAAGAATTCTATGTGGTTTATTCGCTGTTATAAACTGAACTAATATCTAAAACAGTGCGTGGTCGTCAACTGAGATTATAGTGATTTAGCGCGCGAGCGTGCTTTATATTTTAATGGATAGGTATGTAACAAAACAAAAAATAAAATAAGTAAATAAACAAATAAATGATATAGTGATCTGAGCCTAATTCGCGTTGATTTCACTGAGTCTCTCAAAGCCTAGGTGACTATCGGTATAAAATTTAGAGGCGGATCCAAGGGAAGGGGGGGGCTTATTTTTATAGATAATTCTTTTCATTTTTGATTGATAATCAGTAAGTTTTTAATTTGTCCACACCCTTTTAAAATTTCTGAATTATTTTTTGATTAGTCCCCCCTCTTTCATAATTTCTGATTACGTCCTGAAATTCAACGACTATTATTTCGCAGTTCATTTGCAATGACTCTAAGAAAGTAGACTGATAAATGATATTAATTAGCGAAAAAGAATTCAAATTAGAACAATCACCACTGAAATATCTGTTTCGTGCCCCCGGGGTTCGTGCCGTGATTTTTAAATTAATATTTTGATGAAATGCGTCGTGATCACGTGATCTCATTTTACCCGATCGCGGCTCAAAAATAATCAAACACTATGAACGCTCACAATTAACCTGTATATAATTCACAAACTGATGTTCAAATCTGTACGTTACCAAGTCATTAGCATTCATAATTTGTGTGGGTTGAAGAGCCCAAAATAGAGATATTTAATACTGAGAGCCCGACATTTAGTGCCAAAACACCCACACAACTGCAGATATAGCTGTACTTCCCACATTTCATTATGGTTAAGTGCGGAAATAAAGTCTTTGCACCATCAAATGATGGCAGCCAGAGGAGACATGGGGAGGGGAGGATGGCGGTGGGCAGAACACGCAAATCTACAGAGAAAAAATAAATAAATAGATAATCGAAATTTTATAAAAAAACTACAAGTGTATTTTTATGCGCTTTGAAGTTTGAAGAGGGTACACAAAAATATGTATTTATCATTAGTAGTATATTTAATGAGAATCATATTTTGAAAATATGACTTTGACGAGACAACGTGAGTGATAGATTGTTTGCTTGATGCTAATCAGTGGGGTCTGTTTTATCAATTTTCTTGAATATGTATCTCTACGATGGCCGAGAAGGGATTTCAGACTTAAAAGTTCAGAGATAGTTATCTCTGAAGTCTGAAATATGCGAAAATGAACGTCAAACTTCAGAGATAGTTATCTCTGAAGTCCCTTCTCGACCATCGTAGTATCTCAATTCCGCAATTATTTACCGATTGTCCAATCCGAAAATCCGCTCCACAAATTTTGGAACTCAGAAAAGTAGTCCAAATCCGCAAAGCGCCACATGCCCCATCTTTGTTAAAGATGATGACAGGTTTGATTTGGAACGAATCATTCCCGAAGAATGACATCATACGATCTGTAATGGGAAAATAAAACTAGGAATCCAAAGAGATCAAGATCTCTATTCCAACTTCATCCAATGAATTCTACTAAGCTTATTGTAGTAATATTTTTCTTTACTCCGACGAAAGACTAACGCACTATCGCAAGCTACCATAAACCTAAGACTCGATAAAAGAATGATACTATTTTGGATACAATTTTTTAATGTTTTGAAAATATTTTGTCACATACCACTGCAGTTGCGCGGTACGCAAGCATTCTTTAATTGGAAGGGTTTTCGGATGTTTAAAGAGCTCAGGTATCCGCATTAAGACAGAAAGGGTCATAAATACTCAATATGATTTATAATTTCTTTTTTTATTATATTGACGTTCTTGTTTGGTGGGCGAAGCACATGTAGGCAAGTTCAGAATTGAAAATCGCTGGCTGTTGCCTGTGTTTGCGAACTAGGCTCTGTGCAGCTCTCGTTCTTGTCTCCATCTCAATAAAAAAAAATGGATTGCCAGTGGTACTGCCCAAATGTGATACAGAATGTCAATAGTACAAACTTTCTCAGATTGGTCTTTTAAAATCGATGACTGACTGCTATGCTATCCAACAATACCAGCTGTTATTCTTTTTTTCAAAAATTCTCACAGAGACAGTATAATACTAGTACAATTTTTTAGATTCTCAACCCGTTGTAAGAGGTTGATTCTCAATCGGTTAGAGCGGGTTGATTTGTAACGGATTAATCAACCGGTTGTATAGGCAGATGGGGGCCAAGTATAATACCAGTATCTTTTTAGATTCGCAACCCGGTGGAGAGAAGAGGTTGATTCTCAATCGGTTAGAGTGGGTTGGGTTCTAACGGATTAATCGACCCGCTGTACCGGGTTCAGTTTTAAGCATTTTCGTTGGGAAACAGAGAGCGAACTGGGAACGAGTTATGTAATCACTTAGCCTGCGTTTTTAGGCGAGAGAGAGAGAGGGAAGGTCCTTCCCTCTCTCTCTCTCGCCTAAAACCGCAGGTAACACAGGCTAGAAGTCCCTCCAATGCATGTTTATTGAAAAGCTCACGTGATCGCTACCTACACGAAACCTATTTTCCTCACTTCGGATATTTCTTCGACCACAACCACAAGCTATAGTGGGACACTTTATTGTTTATTATTTGTAAACACGTACATTACATATCATGCAATCGAACACCAACAGAGGGGCGTGGTAACAACTACGCACTGGCAACGATGCCTGGGTGCGAGTACTTACCAGTCCTCTCTATAATAACTGCCCGCGTTCAATAAAGAGGATTGGGTACCACATGTAACAAGGTTTTTCTTTGCAGCCGAGACTACATAGTATTCAGTTGATGTAATATATTTATAAAACAAGAATACAATACACACAATAGCAAGGCAGACAATAAAACACGAGAGGTTTTCTGAATAAATTACATCAACTGCGTGCTATGTCGTTTCTTCCTTATTCAACTGGCCAGTTGCAGAAAGTCATGCATTCATCCAGAAAATTCACTTGAATTCAAAGAAGCTGGCAACTTAATCCAATTCCTCGTGCATCCAAGGGAACATAACAAACGTAAGTCCGAAAAATGGTGTTTTTCGTTGCGTTTTTCAATCTTTTTCCTTCCGCCTATTCGCCATTTTGTTTTTCTGTTTGCAAGCCTGGTACCCGAGCAAAAACACGAACTATGTACGACCGAGTCCCGAAGGGCAGAAGTAGAAGGGCTCGGTCGTAAATAGACCATACTTTGAGCTAAAGGCCCTAGGCTCATACTATTATGGTCAGCGGATAAACAGGAAAACAAGATGGCGGTTAGGCGGCAGGAAAAGGGCGAAAAACTAAGAAAAACACCATTTTGCGGACAAAAGGCGGCCATGTTGCCTTGGTGCAACCGCCCTCAGATCAATTATCTTTTTACAAAGCTTTGTATTTTGGAGCCTTGGCTGCAAAGAAAATCTGAGAAAAATATCAACAGTATTTTCATAAATTTTCACTAAAAAAGATATATTGTAAAATATATTTTAAACATTACTCCAAGAAATAAATACATCACAATAAACCGGAATACCCCCACCCCTCCCCTGACCAAAAATACTTTATTTTTAAACGAAACAGCCCATAGTGATATCTATTAATATATGCGTTAAGGTTGCGAGTGAATCAAAAGTAGGCAACAAAGTACATGTACAGAAACATAGAGTATATACTACCACCAACCCTATTGATACAAAGGTCATCCGACTATTTAGTAGTAAATATCACTATTTGAACTAAAGAACATAATAGAGCACTCTACAGTGCGCGCACTAAAAGTGTGCAACATAAATACCACTAAATAGCGCGATTTTTTGCTAATTCTATTGTTTTCTTTTTTTTTATTAGTGCTATTTACTGCTAAATAGTGACAACTGCTGCACACATTTAGTGTTTGAACTCTATAATTAGCATAAAATAGCATATAATATTGTTCAATAAGATACTGCAATTTGATTGGTTGAGAGGAGTGATATTTGGCAACAATACCGCAAGTTATATTTCAAAATATGCTTTTTTCGATTTAAACCGATGACCGCTGCCCTATGAGGTAGAACACACGCTTGCAGGACAATCGTTCCAATAATAAAACGTTCAAAGAAACCAAGAAAAGTGTTGCAATAGCCTTGATATGTATTTTCAAAAGAAACAAGGATGGCACAGTTGGTTAGTGTGGGGCCTTCTGTGCAAGTGGTCACGAGTTCGATTCCCAGTGGCTTCACATCCTTGTTTTGACATATTTCTATTCTGTGTAGCTTGAAGTAGCTTTAAATACTCGTAAAAAAGAGCAGTGATAAAAAGAAGGGGGAAAATTGTTCATAGTCGCCTTATAAGTTGCCTTTTTCACAAAAAAGTCGAGGATTGTTTAAAAATCTCGAAATATCACTTGCGTTGACAAATATCACTTTGAAACATGTTATTATCTATACTGGAAGCCTAGGACAGAAACTTTTCAGTAGAAAAGGTTTTAGTAAAGTAGAAAGGACAGTTCTAGTGTAAATATTTACAGATTGATACATTAAAATACAGTATAAGATAGATAATCCGAAAACAAGAGTTTGTATAAATAGAGGCAAATCGTACCACAAAGCAGAGAAAGATCTCGTTTCTGTGCTACTCGTGACAAGGAAACAACACACACCATATATACAGGCCCTTGTGTTTACACAGTCGCAAAGCTGGAAAGTTCCTAGACCATTTGTTATTATATAAGATGATTCTAAAATGCCCCTGGGTTCGATCTTAAGGCTGGTTCACACAAGCAACGCAATGCAAATTTATGTCTTGCATTTGCACTTGCGTTTACGTGTGTACTGATTCACATGTTAAAAATGCAAGCGCAAGTGCAAACGGAAATGAAAGAAAATGAAGTTGTTATATCTTGCGTTTGCATATCCGTTACGATAATCTTATGGGATATTATTGACATAAGACTATCTGCCTGAAATATAATAACCGACCCTTCGTAAGTGAGATCAATGACTACAATGTTTGTGAAGAAAGAAGAAAGTCCCCGGTTTTTAACAGATGTCCGTTTTTCAAGTGCTTCAGACATTGAATTATTTCATATTTTACACTATGACTACGATGACTGCATTGTTTACCTTTGCCGTCACAACACTGCTACTCACAGTTTTCCACACCAACAAGGCAGGCACCTCACATCAATGGCCAATTTATCCAAATTGCATAATTGATTATGTCTTGTATTTAGTAATGTTTAAAGACGTTTCAACAGCATTTCCTGGCCAACCAGAGACACCCTTAGATTGCCATGGTAACATTCAGATCCATAAACGTGGTATGGTGACGATTGTGTTGATAATGAATTTTCCTGAAGCTGTCATTACAAGACAATAAAGACAGTAGCCGCCTTTAGGTGTTTACCCATATCTTGAAACCAAGCACTTCTTCACATCCATAAAGAATCCACTTGCGTTGACCCAAACACTTTTTTCATGCACTCGAGTATCCATTATATTTTTCCTCTTCAACTAATACTTCTTTATCAATTTTTTTTTTCAGAATTACTCTTCAATAAGTACTTTATAAATTTACGCTTTTTCACAAGTAAATAGTCTTTCATTCCAAACATGTTTTTTCTGTACAACGAACAGAAGTTACAGTATCCAAATCTTGTGGTAGTTTTTGAAGTGGATAGTTTCTCTTCTTTAAAATTTAATCATTATATTTGTGCATTTACAGTTATTTTACATTTGACAGTATCTTAAAATAGACAGTTCAGCTGTAGTTATTGATTCAGATTGGAGAATTTCATTTAGTTAACAGCAACAAATTGCTTTATTTTTGTAATTTTTTTCATGAGTCAATGGAATCAATAGTTGATGACAGTTCTTCCAGTTGATGGAGACTGTTTCATTAGTGGACGCTGACGATAGCTTAATATCCCATTTTGATGTTATTTATACAATAAAATTGACAGTTTATTTTCTTATTGAAGTGTATATACCATTGATGTCATCTAAACTAGTTTTATTGTCTTGCAGTTGGAGTCAATGCCAGTATTTGATGATACAGATAGTTTATTCTGTCTTGTTGGAGTCAATACCACTTTGTTGACGGTCTAGTTTATGCTGTTTTGTTAGAGTCTAAACCATTAGTTGACGGCATAGATATGACAACTTCAGGCACATCAGCATTTTCCTTAGGGTCAACAACAGGATCTTCCTCTATGGCAGTAAGTCGTCGAAGTTCACACACATCATTGTCATCATCATAGTATCTTTTCTTATCAGATGAGAACCATAGACCTTGATCTTTATCTTTGTCACGGTGCTTACTCCTGTGTTTGCCATGTTTATGTCTGTGTTTACTCCGTGATGAGTTGTGATGTCGATCGTTTTTAGGACGATTGGATACAGCTCCATCTTTTACAAACGATTTCCATAGAGAGCTTTTGGTCATTTCTTCTGATATATTTATGGGTATTTCGACTTGTGGAGGTCCATTGGCTTGGATTTCTTCCTTCTTTTCACCATCAACATCATCCTCCTTGAAAAAAGAGAAACATACAGTTAGAAGAAACAAGTATACATTTGAAGAGATAAAACTATTAAAATACATTTGCATCATCGAGAAAATAAGGGTCGGTCAATGGAGAATGTCCTTCCAAATTTGCTAATTGACCGACCAAAATTTGATTTTAAAAGGACAAGTTGACTAACCATATTTTTGAGGGAAAAAACGTCATGCATGTATCCTTTTTAAACAAAATTTGGTTTTTCAAAAACGGATAACGAACGACCAAAAATGTGTTTGAAATGCTATCTTGACCAACGTTTTTCCGAGCCTTGTCAACTACACAAGCAAACAGATCAACAAACAAACAAACACACCCAAAATCAGACAAAC
This sequence comes from Diadumene lineata, assembly GCA_918843875.1. NCBI lineage: Eukaryota > Metazoa > Cnidaria > Anthozoa > Actiniaria > Diadumenidae > Diadumene > Diadumene lineata. The sequence goes on along the minus strand of OU974083.1, from coordinate 6,698,590 downwards.
AAATAACAAACACACAACCGAAACACACACACAACCAAACAAACAACCAAAAAAACAACAACAACAAAAACAAAAACAAGCAAACAGATCAACAAACAAACAAACCCAAATCAGACAAACAAACAAATACAAAAATTAAAATGCACCAAAACTGAAGAATGATCAATTGAAGGAGTGAACTTAAAGTGGTTATAACCCTTTGAATGACATTTATATAGTGAATTCTACTCAATGTCAGCTTTCGAATGAGGTATATCTTAACGGTATTCGATAAAATACATAATTATATGAAAACCGGAAGAAAAGTAAGCCGGATATCGCACAATGCGCATGTTAGGTACCTGCCTGGACGTCACTTCCGTCATTCGGACCACCATGTAAAAATACAAAAAAATTGCTAACTTTCGCATCGAATAACTTGGTCGTATTTTATTTAATACCCTTAATATATACCTCATTCGAAAGCTGACAGTGAGTAGAATTAACTACATAACTTTCATTCAAAGGTTATAAACACTTTAATATCAAGCAAACAAAACAAGCAAGCAAACAGACAACAATCACACAAATAAACGACGGCAGTTACCTCTCCTCCACTTTCGCTACCATCCACAGCTTCTCCTTCAAGACCATCAGCCAACGATTCATTGAGCTTTTTCTTTTTAATGGTCTCAGGCATCAAATCATCAAGTATCTCTAGCTCGTGTTTGGTGAATCCCTTTTCCATCAGCTTACGGACAGCTACTAACATCAAAACCTGAAATACACAGCATTTATTAATCATTAATGTATCTTTAAAAATTTACAAGACGTTATCCATACGGTGGCTATTTTTGAGATTCTGTTCACATTCCATACTTTTACATTCTGTAAACTATTTTGCATGTTGAGTTTTCCTTAAGGAAGAAAACAAGAGAACTTTTGCGGCATGAAGGACAACGGCATATTCAAAAGTGTGAGCACAGGTAGCCCAAGCGTATTAAAAGTGTTGTTTAGCAGCAGTGTTGTAGCTAGAAAGACAGACGAAAAATATATGGATATTTGATGTGGATTGCATGGGTACTTTTAGGACAACTTTTTTCTACTTTAAAATCAATTTTAAAGTAGAAAAAAGTTGACCTAAAAGTACCCATGCAATCCACATCAAATACCCATATATTTTTCGTCTGTCTGTCTAGCTACAACACTGCTGCTAAACAACACTGTTAATAAGCTTGGGCTACCTGTGGTGTGAGGAGCCTAACAACAAAAAAACAATTATCTAGAACCACTAAAGGAATAAATCAAATCAGTGTTGAAATATTTCAGGAATGATGCAAGCTGTCTGCGATAATACTTCCAATTTACACCATAAATATTTGAGTCAAATAAATAAACAAACAAAGGAAAGGAAGTTAGGAAGGAGGGAAGGAATAATAACAATAATGAATATGAAAAAAATAGTATACTACAGTTTATTTCATTCAACTTTGATGACCCTTACCATGATAGGGAAGACCAGTGCTGCTGGTGTGGACTTGATAGCCCATAATACTATCAAACATGCACATTGTATTCCAGTAAATAGATGGACTCTTTTAATCTTGATTTGACGCAGGAAAATGAGATCAGGCTGATGCTTGGCTGGCATGAAGATGATTTTTAGACGCTCAAAAAACTGAAATAATACACAGCAAAATTAACTTTTATAAAGAAACTTTCATTAAAGCACTTACCAAATTAAACAAAGAGTAAAAACAAACAAACAAGCAAGCAAGCAAGCAAGCAAGCAAGCAAGCAAGCAAGCAAGCAAGCAAGCAAGCAAGCAAGCAAGCAAGCAAGCAAGCAAGCAAGCAAGCAAGCAAGCAAGCAAGCAAGCAAGCAAGCAAGCAAGCAAGCAAGCAAGCAAGCAAGCAAGCAAGCAAGCAAGCAAGCAAGCAAGCAAGCAAGCAAGCAAGCAAGCAAGCAAGCAAGCAAGCAAGCAAGCAAGCAAGCAAGCAAGCAAGCAAGCAAGCAAGCAAGCAAGCAAGCAAGCAAGCAAGCAAGCAAGCAAGCAAGCAAGCAAGCAAGCAAGCAAGCAAGCAAGCAAGCAAGCAAGCAAGCAAGCAAGCAAACAAGCAAGCAAGCAAACAAAAAGCAATGAATGAAAACAAACTCAAAGGAAGAAGAAAAGAAAATATCACTGTCTGCTTCCACTAGCTATGCAAAAAAGTAGATCATTACATTACCTGCAGGCCTTTAAGAGCAGAGAAACCCATGTAGAGAAACAAACCAAAGAGTACCGGCATAGGAATTACCTAGTGTCCACAATATATAAAATGTTAGCATGAAAAACACAATCAAGTATCTTACTTTTGATAGCTAGATGATGGTAAGATCTTCACGTCCTCTCGGATAACGACGTTAAATTGGCGGTCCCGTCTACTCTATACTCTAATCCAGTTGTGGACGTTAAAGAACCACTGAGGACGCAGCTACGACCATCCTCAGTGTCTGTACTTACTAACATCGGGGGCACTAATCACTAACACACACTCATGTTTGTAAGATGCATAATAGCACTCCGTAAAAGTCCCCCAAAGGGCCAGATTGGAAAAAAGCAATATGCTTTATCTCTCACCCACAAAGATACATACATACGTACATACATACATATTTATCTAAAAAGAATGACATGACTCTTATGCCACTGCAAGTGCAATGTAGTGTTTTGCAGACAAGTGCCTTACCTTTAGAATTGGAGTCATTAAAACTGACAACCCAATCAACAGAAATATCACTGCCCCTGTGACACGCTGTTCTCTGTTGAAACATAAAAGACCAAATATTATATCAAAAACTCTCAAGGCGATTGAAACTGCAGTTATACATTGCTTCGGTTTCATTTTTTGAAATATTCATTTTTTCTGTTGAAAAGTTGTTTTCTAATAAATCATGTTGTCATGCTTCCAAACTTGACACTGAATGAAGTCAAAGACACATATCACTAAAGCAATAAAAAACTATTTTAAAAAGCTGAGAAAATTAGCAAAACGTACTTTGACTAGTAGGACAAGCAGCTAATTTGAATAAAGCTTTTACTACCAAATGTGGTATTAAAATTAGGCCAATGGTTTTGAATTTTCTGGAGCACGGAATCATGCTAGATGTTTCAATCTGTTTCTGCATACACTTTAATAATATGATAGTGCTTGCAACCAATTTTCAAATGGTCTTTTTCAAATGATATAACTTAAGAAGAGATGTGCACAGATGTTCATGGAATTACAACAACAAGGACACCCCTCTTTTACATTTTTGAACATGCATCCTTGGAGTGGATAGATTAGTGATAAGTTTTTGTTTTCAACTGATAACTGAGTGTATCTGAGCTCAATCCAGACTAGAAGCAGGGTTTGAAGTGGTACAGAAAAATAAAATAAAAAACCTATAATATTATTAAGTGTTAATGGTCTGAGTGTCGACTCTAAGTCTATAGTAAGTAGTATTACAGGTGTACTCCGTGTATTTGATCTCAATCCAGGCCAGAAGCTGGGTTTGAAGTGGTACAAAGTTCAGAAAATAAAAATAAAAACCTATAATATAATTATATTATATATTAATATTAAGTGTTAATGGTGCTGGTGCACGTAAGCCTGGTTTCCAAAAAATTGACAACAACCGAGAACAGTTGCAAGTGATTGAAAAAAAATTCGATCCTACGACAGTTTTCGATCCATATATGATCGCAACCAAAATTGTACAAACAACGGTTGTAGGATCGAAAAACTTTGGTTTCCCCAAAATCAATTTTTTTTAGATTGTTTGTGACTGTTCTTGATCCTGTGCAATTACATAATAACCTGGTATAGTGAGTAGTATTTGCAGGTTCCTCACCTTACGCCAAGGAACTGAGTTTTCTCTCCAGGAGCAGTACATTGTGATTCAACAAATAAACTTTGTACATGAGATACAGACAACACTGTTGCTGCAACAACCCACGGTAGACCAAGAATAGAACAGATACCAATGATAATAGCCACTAAAAGAAGATCAAGATGGTAACCAGCACCTTTCTGATAGGAAAAACATACAATAGACGTGTTACTTAATGTCACAGATACCGTACACGTAGTAGTTTTCAGAAATATAAGTTATACTCACATACACTCATTAAAAACAAACATTGTTGGTGAGAATGTTGAATGCTGGTTGTCGAATGTTGATTAATTGCAGTTGAATCATAAAGTAAAACACCAAAATGGTGGTAGTTAACAAACAAAGATAGTAAAAAAAAGTGTTTTCCATTTGAATTAAGTATATTTTACCATTTACCATTTTAGAATCTTGAGCAATGTGTATTAACCAATAGACACTCTCTCCGACAACATTCTTTGACATGAGTTTTATATAGGATGCATAACAAATAATTGTTCAGCTAAAACTGTAAATTAAGGCAACTAGTGATGGCTTTGTGTTTTCCACCTTTTTATTTTTACAATTGAAGGGTTCAAAGCGAAAACGGCCTGAGTGCTCTTTAGGATAATTTTTTGAATTTTCGAATTTTCACCAAATCAATCTAAAAAAGACATCTGACGATCCAATTTGGTCTAAAAACAAACATCTTCTATTTTTTCCGAAGAAATTGTCCGAAAAAGGTGAAATTCGGCCCATAGTTACGCTTTCGCTTTGCTTGACAACCGTTCACTCTTGCGTGAAAAGCACAAATTTGTATAAGGACGATAATTTTCCACGAGTGAATATGCATAAGTACAAATCTTAGAGTGCGCGCACTAAATAAATACCACTAAATAGCGCTATTTTATGCTAATTCTATTTTTTTTGTTTTTGTTTTTGTTTTGTTTGTTTAATAAGCGCTATTTACTAATCTCGACATCAGTGTTCATGGGGACGAATAAACCTATTAATATATATGTATTTTTTGGCTAAAAACTTGGCCTTCGAGCAAAAAGTTTAATATCCTAAGAAAATTCAGTCCTTCTTCTAATCTTATGCAAGTTTTTCAAGTTTTACTTCATTTTACTTACACCTCTAAAGCACTACGAACATGCCTATTTCGAACTACACGTGTTTCGACAAAAATACCACTGCAATACATTCTGGGAAATCAACCAAATTTTCGGCAGCTGTCATAGCCTCCCCCCATTTCAAGTCTAACGCTACCTCGGAATTCTGCCGAATTTTCAGGCTTGTTGTGTTCTTTGATCACCAAAACTTGCAAAAATAGCCGCGGCAGTCCGAGAATTTGCCTTTAAAACAGTTTTTAAGTGATGATTTCTTCAGCGGTCGCCAAGATTCACGAGTGCGAAAAAAACACTAATTTTTACTCGAAATCATCTCAACTGCTTGATTTCTTTCAAACAGTAGACTCATCACAACTAGAAAGCTTAATGATGCTGTTCCAGAAGCGTTTAGAGGCAAATTAATAGCAAAAAACAATGACGAAATCACGAATGATGCGACTTCGTCAAAGTTCTGATTAGACTGAAAACCTGTTTCAAACATGTTAAACATGTTTACCAGTTTCATGCCTCCCCAGTAACACAAAAACACAGGAGTGTTGATCGAAGCCAAAAAGAAACTACCCTGGACGAGCTTAAGGTTTGTACGACTCAAAAAAATCCCTAAAATCGCCAAAAATGTCCTTTTTCGGACAATTTCTTCGGAAAAAAAATAGAAGATGTTTGTTTTTAGACCAAATTAGATCGTCAGATGCCTTTTTTAGATTGATTTGGTGAAAATTCGAAAATTCGAAAAAAAATTATCCTAAAGAGCACTTAGGCCGTTTTCGCTTTGAACCCTTCAATTATTATGCCAAGCTTTAGGTCTGAGTGACCATCTTCAGGGCAAATGAATAGAACAAAATTACAACTGTTGATATATCATAGATACATTACCAGTTGTTCAAGAATGCAGCTTGACCTTTTAATTTAAGAAATTAGTAAATTTATTCCTTTAGTCCTTGTAAAATGTTTGAATGTTGACTTACCTTTAACTTGTGTTCTCTTCTGTTCACAATCAAAGCAGTAATCTGCTGGTCCATAAAAACCAGTATTGTTGCCAGTATAGCAGGGAGGATTGCCGCTACTATCACCCAGGCCGGGTTACGACCAAGAGGTGGGATTAACCAACCACGTTTGTCACCAGCAGTTGGCTGGAAACTTAGCGGTATAATGAGTTTAGGAGTATTTACCCCAAAGGCCAGGTCAATACCAACAAATACCAGGATTGATATAAGAACAGCAAAGTCTGATACTTTAGCACGGAGCTGAGGATGTAAAAAGTTAATCCGTTAAAAAAGTCTAGATGTAAAGACACTGCAATAGTCCATTTTAGAATAACGTTTACACAGCCTTAGTCTTGTTGTGAGTTAAATATTCAGAAACTGAAATGCAGCCTGTCAGATTTGCATTATCTTTTTCACACACAGACTCCATCTGTTACTTCACTGAAGAATACATACGTAACACACCTTTGGGGATAAAGCAGTGTAAAAGAGAATTTAAAACTGGACTATTTAATATACAAAGGATTTGTGCTACAAATTTAACATTCATTTTAAGGGTTTTCAAGCACTTTTTAAGCAGGAGTATCATAGTATCATTTTTCCATAACTTTGATTACTAACGACCTAACAACAATTTTTTTGTTTCACAGTAGTTTGAGATGAAAACTTGTGACTGCATTAAATTCAAGTTTTTTTAGCAGTTTTTGGTGGTATTCCGATTTTCTGTTTTTTATTTTTCAAGTGTACTTAAAAATGTTTTCAATGATTTCAAGGAGTAACATAACTTCTGTTATTAACAAGAATATTATTGAAAGAATATTCTGATTTGAATGTGTGGAGCATAATTCTCATTATACTGTTAAAACATAGTTTTTGAAAATTAATGTTTAACTCTGATCTTTTTTCTGGTAACATTGTCTTTACTCTCTTTAATACACTTTTATTTATACCATATCAGCACAGGGGTCAAACGTCAGCGCATGCATGACATTTGCATTTGTAAACAATCAGATCGTTTGGCAATTGACTTTTAAGTCAATTAATAAGAAATTGCGTGAATATTTAGGCTTAATTTTTTCTCTATTAACTCTTTGTTAAATTTTCTTTGTACCCTAAGTTTACACTTTTTCAATTCTGTTTACATTTTGAGAAAACAACGGTGAAAGTTTTCGCTTTCGTAGCTTTCTTTAGAAATCCCTACGCAGAAAGCACTGGGTACGAGATCGTTTGATCGCGGCATTTCTTATATTTTTCGGGCATGCGCAGACGTTTGACCGCGGCGTTTACCATATCATATCATCATAAGCGGATAGAGACATTGTTTTATAATGCAGTATATAAAGAAAAGGTATTATTGTTATTATTATTGATGTTTTACCTTAGTAGGAAAGTACGGACTAGTACGGAAGTTCTTCAGTGATATAGCCAGTGTAAAAGTGCCAAGTGTTAATATGGCTGACATAAAAAACACGTTCTCATCACAAGCCATACCATCGAGCCTCCCTCCCATTAATTCACAATCGTGGATTGATACATCAAATAATGTTCGGTTTGTTTTGGTAGAATTCACTAATGTTCCATTGATCCATTCGCTAGCTGTGTATGTGAACGGCTTGGTACAGTGGCATTCATGGTGGTCCACATAACCTGTATCTACTGGATGTTGACTGGGAGACAGAGAATGGCTTCTATTAGCACACTATTCAGAATTTAAAGCAATCTAGGTGTGTGGTATGGGTAACCAATGCTAAGTTTCAAAATTGTTGGGACATTGTCGTTTTTTTCGACACCGTTCCATTCTCTCACACTTTTTTTTCTTTTTCACTCTACAATATCCCGGTTAATCCCCCCTCCCCCTAAACAATGTTGTCTGAGGTTTCATTTCATACCAAATTCATCATCGATATTACCAACATTGTGACAGGGGATGGGGGAGGCACCTGGAAAATACTCAACACAAAAATGTGGTTTAAAACAATGAACGTCCCAACTAATTTTGAATCTTAGTGAAGCCCCTCACCTCTCACCTCAAGCCTCTTCAACAAAAATGTTGAAACTAACATTGAAATTAAGTTGGGACAGTTGTTTTAAACCAAATTGTTGTGTTGAGTATTTTTCAGCCCAACCCCCCGCCTTCCCCGTCTCAATGTTGCTATGATTGGTGAGTCAAATGAGTCAAATGATTGATCTGAGAAACAATAGGAAGTTGGAAATCTCACAAAATGGTAATTAAAAAAAAATCACTCTTTTCTTCTCAAAATTTATTTAAGCATTAACATTCCAGAATGCTTGTAAAGCTGTAACGTACACAACCATGCACACTTGCTACAACTAATACCCCATACCTTTTGACATGCCACAGTTTAGAGAACCCTTCCACTATGAATATAAGAGCAATCAAAGTAGCAAAGCACTCTTCAGTAAACCTAGTAAAGTAGCAAACAAGAGAACTAGCATCTGTAATAACCAGTATTATACAGAACAACATAGTCCATATTCCAATCCACATCCTAAACGGTAAGTACTCTAGGTCTGCCATGGAACAGAAGGAGTAGATAATCTCCTCAAAGACCAGCATCGGCCCTGTTGCACCAAGAATGATCAACGGCTGACCGGCAAATAATGAGAATAATACACCGCCAATAGCGCACGCCAACATTTGCTCTATAGCACCCTGAAAGAAATGACAGTTTTAATAATAATAATAATAATACTTTAATTCTTAAAACGCATTTAAAAATCTCAATGCTTTTACAATAATTAAATACTATAGATTATATTAAAATAATAATAATAATAATAATAATAATAATAATAATAATAATAATAATAATAATAATAAATAAATAAATAAATAAATAAATAAGCGTGACATAATGAGTTTCAACACAATGCATTAAGGGTCCTGACTACTTTAGAACAACAACGACGCTTGAAACCTGTGCCCGCGAGCAATTTACCGCTGAGAACGCTGCGCGCGCCAAATCCCGCCAAAAGACAACATAAGAATAACACAAGGAGCCTTCGAAAATTATACTTCAACCAGCCAAAACCCTCATTTTTTGCGCGGGACTCTATATTTTTCTTCATTTTTTCTGAAAGATTCTATAAAAATCTTTCTTTTGGCAAGATTTGAAAAAATCCTGATGACTTTTCAACATTTCACACGGTGGTAAGTAGTTTAGGGTTTCACTTTTCAAAGCGATTTTAAGTCAAAGACGACAACAAAACTGTAAATTTTGACAAAATTTTAAAACATATATAATTTATTTTCCCATATTTGTGTAAAATAACGTCTGGTTGAGATTGCCTGTAAAAACTACGTCAATAGCTGTATTAGTTTTTGAGTAATATTTTTTTTGTGAAAAATGCATTTTTCGTCATTTGTTCTTCAAAAATGTCAAAACATGGTTCTGTTCAAAAAATTTTATCTCAAAAACGGGCTCGGGACCATATAGATTTCTATCCATTTTTAGATTAATTGATAAATTCTCTATAAAATATCTTTCTAAGAAAAAATCATGATGACTTTTTGCTTAAGTAATCAGGACCCTTAAGGCTAACAAACCAACACAGATGAAAATTCACAATAAATAATCATTAGCTTTTGTTACAACAATTAGTAATCTCCATATCACATTCTGCACAATTTGTTTACAGATTGCAATACATGAACTGAAATAAATTTATTTAAGAGCAAAGCAATCAGCAAAGGAATTGACATACAAACTAACCAAATCCTATAGACAAATTTAACACAAAAAACAAGGAAACAAAAAATGCCAACCAACATGCAAACAAACAAAAACATACAGAATGAATATTCATTGACAAACAAAGGAACAAAAGACAAATGAACAACACATAAACAAACATTTAACAAATGAACAAACAAACAAGAAAGCAAGCAACAAACAAACAAATGAACAAACAAGCAAGCAACAAACAAACAAGTGAACAAATGAACGAACGAGCAAGTAAGCAAGCAAGCAAACAAACAAACATATAACAGATGAAGTATACTTACCATGTAATGGTCGGTTTTTGTACTCATAAGTCCCCCAAAGGTAATAATAGGTGTTAGACAAGCAAAGTAGATAAACACTACTGACGCTAGACACTGAGGACTAAGAGCATCCTTGAAGTCACTTGAGTACCATGGAAACCGTCTCTTTAAATCAGCTATAAGACCACCAAAATACCTAGCAATTAAATTGTCATGTTAGTTTGATAATATTATAAAATATGTAAATCATGAATAATTTATTTTAATCATATCTATCATACAAATATGACCAATGGAAACAAAATTAATCATTACAGCAGTCAAAGTGTTCTTCACAATCCTTGGGCAATGAAGTTACACAAAACAATGACATACAAAGTACAAAATCATCCACACTGCATTGCAATTAACAACTAAAGCAACTTTGAAGACAAATATGCTAAGGCACTTCCATTTTGTTATATATACCAGTGTGTGAATAATAATCTTTTGCTTACAAGGCTATAACATTTTATTCAGGACAGATAAATATGATGTTGTCCTGAGAAAACTCTGAATCACCTGAGAGGATGGCCAAAGTATGCAAGTATACACCAAATCGGAAAATGGCGGACAATCACAGCAACAAGGATAGTCAGTCGACTAGATGAGCAGTTAAACCTTGGGATTTATCTTGCCTAATTACATAGCCTCGTCGTGTGCCTAATGCCAATTTGGTGTATATTTACTAAGTTGCAGTCAAACTGCAGTTTTGTTTCATTGTTATTGTTCATAGTATGGAAGTATATTCTCTAAGTTGCAGTCAAACTGCAGGTTTGTTTCATTGTTAGCTATACAAAGTACATGATGTACATACTTTCCTGTTTTCCTAAGATGTTCCTCTCTGTCGGCAGGGTCATGGTCTTCATCTTTACCAGAACCCCACTCTAATCTCTTCTCTTGTGATGGGATGGTAGCGGGAGGTTCAATACGAATAGAAGGATCCCATTCACCGGGTGGCAATACAGTAACCTACACACAGAGAATCACATTTTGTTACTATGAAAAGGATTTGATAAAATAGATAAGTTATTACGTGCGCTATGATTGGCACATTGTGCAGCTTGTTACGGTTTTTCGTGCTTAGCAACCTCCCATGTGCATTTATAACTCAATGGATACACGCTACTTTTAGGAATGTATGATGTAAGTGAAATTGAGTGCAAACACTAAAAGTGTGCAACATAAATACCACTAAATAGTGCTATTTTATGCTAATTCTATTGTTTTCTTTTGATTAATTAGTGTTTTTTACTACTAAATAGTGACAGCTCTCTAGTCATGTAACCAGAGATATATTTTGGTAGAATGCTCTTTTGTATTGATTCGCTTTAGATATAACCAGAAGAAATATTCTTATATTGGAAAACATGGAAAGATACAATGGATGAGATAAAGAGAGCAATTTTATAAAACAAACAAAGGAATGTCCAAAAACAATACTGAAGTTAGTTATTGTGCGTAGGATTCATCTTTGTGTGTCAGCCACATAAACAGCAAAACCAATACTGATGGTATTGTAATAATATAAAACTTATCTTTGTGTGTCATTCACCACATGTTTTTAGGTATAAATGAATTAGTAGAACCATTTTTCCCGTACCTGCATAAGAAACTCATCAATACCAGAGAGAAGATCATCTCTACAATTAGCTCTGTATGCTACCTCATGGAAAATCTACACAAACAAAAACGATATCAACATTCATTTCATATATGGTTTTGATGAAATACTGACTGAAAACCTGGTGTCTTTCAATTTAAAGAGCAGTTTTATCATGATATTATTATTTATGGATGTAAATATAATTGATCAATTTTGACTCTTTTAATTGCAACTTAATTATTTAATAAGCCATCTGTCTAGTAACTGTTTGTCAATCAATCAATCAGTCAGTCAGTCAGTCAGTCAGCCAGCCAGCCAGCCAGCCAGCCAGCCAGCCAGCCAGCCAGTCAGCTGTCTGTCAGTACGTCTGCCTGTCTATCTAACCTGAGAACCCAGAAAAAACCCCGTGTGGCTTGAGAGAGAAACCAAACATCTAATAAACTCAGTTTACATATCACTGGCCGATCTGGACAAAGTTACCACAAATAAATACAAAACTTACCTCATCAGACATAAGGGTCGCTATAGCTCTCCCCACTTCATGGTATCGTCCTGGTGTGCTAGGGGGACCAAGCATTATAAACATGAACCGTGTGGGTACAGGAACCTCAGTCAAGTCACCCAGTACAAGACTGTTTTCAAGACGAACAAACGCAATTATAGGCTTCTTGAGGAAATCTACTTCTCCAACAAGAGCATTTGACGCTTCAGCTCCTGGTGGGATCTTCTTCATGAAGTTATAGTCAAACTAAGAACGGAAAGGAAATTCAAATGGATGAATAACAAAACGAAAAACTGTTTTGAAATCTTAACTAGTGTCCACGCTTCACTTTCAGCATAAAAGTTCAAGGACTTTTCAAGCACTTGGGTTGCCTTGGTAGAGTACCATTTTTCCGTAACCTCATTTCAAAAGCTAAGAAGAACATCTGCTTTTTTATTTGTAACTCAGACTGTATTTGAAAGTAGTTTTAAATGAGAACTGAAATCAGAGTGTATAAAATTTCAGGAATACTCATGACCAGAATTTTTCTGGCATTCAGAATGTTTCGGCATTAATCATTTCTAGCTTGCAAGTCTTGTCAGGTGCCCTTAAAAATATTTTTTTAACCAATTCCAAGAATTTTTCAAATATAGTGATATTTCAGCTGAAGTAATGCTTTGTTATTAATGTGCCAACCAGACAGTGATTGGCTGGTTATTTCACTAGGGCTTATTGTAGTTCTGGTTGGCACATTAACATAACAATTTGTTTGTTAAGACAGTTTTATGTTACGTCCACGTAAATATTTTATTGTTCCAAGCTTTTGGGTTTCAAACCCATCTTCAGGGAAAAACTGATTTACACGAAATATCACTATTTTATACATCAACAACAACAAAGATGCACAACCTTGCTACTTACTGTTTCATTTACATCATCTTTATTTTCATCGTCATCATCATCATATTCAGATCCTTGTCCAACCAGTGACACTGCCGATGGTATATAAGGGAAGGCTTTAACAGGCTCTGGTTCTTCCTGTAAACTTGCCAAGTTAAACGGTACTGACTTTGATCCTTCAATCACTGGTTTCTTTTTTTCCATTCCTGCTATTTGTGGAGCAGATGCTTTTCTTGATCCCAGATTTGCTAAATGCTGGCCTATGCTTTTAGATTGCTTTGGTTTATTACGCGATTTATTAACTTGTTCAAACTGATGGATGTGTTTTTTTAAGAGTACGTCTTTTGTTTTTGTGCGGTTGTCATGTTCTAGCTGCTGCGTGTATACTAGATCATCCAATATCAGGTCTAGAAAAACAAAGTAGCAAATAATCATTCTTTGATAATTTAAGTTTTAATATAAACAAACAAAAAAAAAACATTGCTAAATGACAACTTTTCCAAATTATCTGATGGGATTGTCAAGTAAATTTCAAATTATCAAATTTACTTGTCAATGACATTGGATATCAAAATGTACATAATTTAGACTGTGTAGCATTTGTGTTCAGCTAAAATTTAAAACTTATCACGATTTTAACTATTAGTTATTAGCAGCATTTTGCCAGATAGTCATAAAAAGTCAAAGATCCCTTTGTTTTACAGCAAGATACTTAAAAGAGCAGTAAATGACCAGTAAATATCTCTTTGGTTACATATCAGTCTACATTTCAGCCAAACATCTCACCGTTTCCCTTACAGCTCAATAGTCATTAATGAGGTATACCTATACCTATGGGTAGACATAGCCAAATCAATTATCAATGGCGGCTCCTATACTTTTGGGTATCACAACGCCAAAGAATTCTTTTTACAGATATCATTTTGTATTTTCAAACATTATAACCAAATTTGTTGTATCACAACCCTCCATTTAAAAGCTTTGTTTTTATTTGTCTTTTCTAAACTATCAATCAATTTCATAGGTTCCATTTCACAGGTCCCTAGTATGTTCTGGTTGTTGGTTAACTTGAATAAAAAGCTTCATCCTGGAAATGATTGACAGTGAAGAAGAGGCGAGATGGTGAAATGGTGGGTCACAATGCAAATAATTTTGCAGTAAATGCTTATGTGACTCATCAATCAAGCATGGTTTCATCTTGGTGAATCTCCATATTCATTTTTCTCAATTTTCCACTTCTTTACTAGCTGGACACTACTACTGTTGAAAATCAATAATTGTTTGTACAAAGATTCCTGTAGAGGAATTTACTCACCGATTATTTGCTCCAATTTGGAAGCATTTAGATCCAATAAAACAGTGCCATGCAACAAACAGCTCCGCAGCTCGAAAAGACTATATAGTGAAAGTGTAGCGACATGAGGTTTACTCCATCTGTTACCCACTTCTTCTACGTCTTCTTCAAACTTCAACCATCTGGCCGATTCTCTCCATATCCCAAGACCGTCATCGTTGACCTGGTATTCATCAAGCTCAGCAAAGATTTGATGTCCTTCAACTTCAAACTCCTGTCCGCCAAGAATGAATCGTACACGCTCTGATGGCAATGCAGAAGCTTGTTGGCTTTCTGTGGAATGATTACACAATTAGCATTACACTATGATTATTTCTACAATGCAGAAATGACCAACACCATCACCACCACCACTGCCATAATCATCAAATGAACACCATTACCATTATTACCACCACCATCATCATTACTACTACCACAATGAACACCACACACAATAATACCATATCATAATATCATGTTCATATTGACTTTAGTATGAGTGGGAAACACTTATCATGTCATCAACTTAATTTCAATCATCATCATCATCATCCTTCGGCAACCCAGGCCGGGATGTCCTCGGCAACAGCTTGCTCATACAAATGTGAATGTTGTAATTGTGTGAAAATATTTCAACAATGGAAGGACTGACAGTGAAAATGACATACATGTATGTGACTATGACATTAATATTTTAAATTTTCAACAAATCACTTATAGAAGATATTTATCATCATATTGAACAGCATGATCCTTTGGATTTATCATGCCCATAAAACAATTGCTGATAGTATGTAAAGACATGTAAACTAAGAAGCTATTCCATGCAGGCATCAAGGGTGTATTACAAGGACAACCAATGATGTCATTAGAGGTCACAACCCCCATCATGTACAACTCACAAGATAGCCACCTCAAAATAAGCTATACCCTTCCCATAAAGTTGGTCTTATTATTATATTACTATCAATATTATTATAGATTTGTTCCTCCATTTCATAACAATTTTAAATATACTTCCAGTATCATTTGATGGCAGGTTTTAAGCATGTAATACATTTTCTACGCCGTAGTGTTTTTGCAATATGCATTATACTTTGAAATGCTTCCTTAATTAGAGGCACATTTATTCAATATACCAGTCATGACAAAAATTCTAATTATTACCAAAGGAAAAAGTAATTCTTAACGCATTTAAAATTGTATGTGCATCCAGGTGTATAGCAAATCAAAACAAATTTTACTTTCACTCTAACTGAACATACTTCTTTTATCAAACAAAATGCATAATTAATCGCACCAAAACCCAGAACATAAACAAAACATACCTCCACACAAGCAATAGTAAGAACGATCCGTAAAAAGACTAAAAGATTAAAAAAATCTCAAACCAGGTGTAAATTATAACAGTTCGGCGACAACAGTTGGTACGAAATCTTACAAAACACTGCACACAACAAACGATGCATATATTAATACTAAGTTCGTGCGAAGGCCAAGTTGACAATCGAACAACAGCGTCTAGTAAACGATAAACTACAAGTACTAAAGAATTAATAAACAACTAATTTGCACAGCAAGATATTACAGATTGGTAATAATACCGAGAATTTCGTAAAATAGCTTTCCGTGTATCAAAAAAGGAAATTAAAGTTACTTCTACATCCGCCCCGATAATTTAAAACCTGAACATCAGAAAAAGTACCGGCTTTAATTATATCAACATAAAAACACAATGTATTAATCTTGTATATTAAATTTTTACCAGTTTCTGACTCTGTTTCATTTTTATGCTTTCTTCTGTGTCGATGGTGATGTCGACTTCGGCTGCTTGATCCACGATCTCTAGTTCGTCTCGATCGCGAATTTCCAGCATTCGCGTTTTGAAGAGGTAAATGAACTCCAACATAAACTTGCCTATGATCTGGAAAACAAATAGAAAAAAACATTAAAAACTAGCCATAATATACAAATACTCTAAAGAATATCGAAACAGAAATCGATGTTTTTAGTATCTCACAAAAACCAGGAAAAAAAAATTCGGAACAGTGTCGTACTTCGGTAGTCTAGTTCGTCAAAATAATGTATTGCGCTCTCGGTAACTGCACTATCCAATTGGGTATTACAGTCTCCCTAAATATAATAAAATACAAGTTAAGTTATAAACATCGAAAGTAGTATAAAAGCACAGAAATAAAATAGTTCACCAGACTCAATCTCTTTGGTTGGTCAGACGCCATGTTTGATGAATTTTGAACCAAAGCCTCGATACAAAGTCACCACGTGAATTTTTCGCAATCGAATCGAAACGGAAGTGAAGTTCACGGAAATACGTCACTTGTGATTGTGGACTAGAACGTCAGGCTGGAGGGTCGATCGTGGGAGGCTTGAAAGTTTGCATTGGTTGAATAGATTAAATGCGACGAAAACAGGATGTTTCTAAGACATATTGAAACTCAATATTATAGATGAGCACCACCTCTAAAAAAAGGGCTTTGTTTTTTATATCAGGATATAACTACCATGAACTAGAGAGTTCAAGATGAAAAAACACCGGGGGGGGGGGGGGGGGGGGGGAAGGGGGACTCCGAAGGTAAACGATCGGGGATGCTCGTTGGAATTTCCCTAAGAGATACCGGTCGTTTTTCAAAAGGGCGTGGGTTTACAAATTTTTCATCTCTAAAAGATACCAAAATCATGAGTTTCAGTGCTATTAAACCCCTAAAAGATACTAAAAAGTGAGAATTTGGCAAATTTCACATTTTAAACCCTAAAAGATACCAAATTGCTGATTTTTACCCCTAAAAGATAAGATGAGCATTACCATCGGAGTTCCCCCACCCGGGAAAAACAACACCATATTCACTCAAAAGTACTTTGAAATATATAGATTTTATATTCTGATTGCCTTTTATAACAAGGTTTAATCACTAATAACTTATTTAAGATTTACACTGAAACCCTTTTTACTAAAAAAATTATCCGAATCTATAATTTAAATCATTTGAGGTACATTTAACAGTCTTTTCAGATGGATTATATGCAATATACTGATGAATGCTAAAAGAATCATATATAAGCAACTTCCATTGCAGTGAAATAAAAAAATAAATAAAATAAAAATAAATAGAAAATAATAATAATATACCAAGTCAAAATCAGAGGTACTTCTTAGATGACATCAATTTGAATTTTAAGCAAAATTAGTAGTGTCTGTATTTTTTTTAAACTGAGAACATGCCAAGCACGAATTCCAGCATTAAAGAGCTCAGACAGCTTCATTAAAGTTGCACTGTTGTCATGGCAATAATCCTGTTACCATAGAACCCAAGTGTGTAGGGGCACATCCAGGATTGTTTCCAGGAGGGGGTGCATTATCTTCAAGAGGGGGTGCACTTTACAGTAAACATGAAGTACTGACAGAGGTTATTTTTGAAAAATATTTGATAAAAAAAGGACTCAAAATCCTCCCTGGGGGATGCGCACCCTCTCCACTCCTTTTAACAATCTTTTTCATTGATACACCTAGAAATAACTTTGTTTATCCCCAGATTATGTTTGCTTGGTATAAGCTTTGTTTATGGGTGGACCATTTAACTTGTCAGGGAGGAGGTGGTTAGTTTTGAAATAAATATCCTGCACAGTCTGAACAAAAAAGTGTTTGGATTTCATTGGTATGTTATTTGCACTCTAACAGGTAATGATGCAAAGCATGCAGAGTATGAAAAGTTTAGTATGTATATGAAATAAAGGAAATTATAAAAATCCATTTAAGTTACAGACAAATTCATTGTATAGCGACCCCCTGTTTTAGTCTTGGATTTGGTCTTTTGTTACAGAACTTGCTAGGGCAAGCTCTGCCCTATGAAATTGATTGATGGTTCAGAAAAGTCCACAATGAAAGTTACAAAGTTTTTAAACAGCAGGTTGCGATACAATGAATTTGGCTGCAATTATTGTATAAGAGTGAGTTATTGATCATTCAACTAAACTTGGTATATAGTGCAGTCAGCGGTAGTTCATTGGTTAATCTATTGCATATTGATGCAAGACCATTCATCATTGTTATTTAACCCCGGGGGACCCACACTGTAACACAACAAACCCCGATATACCTGTCTATGGTGGTAAGTCTTTTAATAAGAGTATGCTTTGAAATTTAGTCTAGTATAGTACCAAATGGCTCTGGAAGGTATGTAAGTTACTTCAGTATAGGTGTTCAAAGGCAAAGTTTTACATATATATCCACTCAAAAACGCTCAACTGACGATATTACTGTAGTTGTTTTTACAATTTTTGAATGCATTGCAAACATTATTTAGCTTATATTGAATGCAGTAAACAAACACAAACATTTTAAAGTATTTTGTTTTTGTGATTCCAAGAGGGCATCTCTGGGTATTCTCAGTAAATTATTTCATCAAAAACAAGCCCATGTCATGTAATGCAATAGTGTAGCACAATTATCATGCAGTTTGACCTTGTGTATTTCACAAGTCATAGTGACATTGCATTTGCAGTTGACAATTGTCATGACGCCGTTCAAATCATGCATGAATGACACTGATCCACCCTTGAAAATAGTTAACTCAAAACTATTACAAAATGCACAAAGATAAATAAATTTTAGCTGCAGAAGTCTAGCTATAACAATACATATATTTAAGATATTCAATGATTAAACTTTCTCAGCTTCACATTTTTCGAGATCTGTCATATAAACTTTTCAGGTTTTTAGATCCAGGATTCAAAGGATGTCGACGTTTGCACGGTATAAAATAAATTAAGTTGTTATATTCAAACACCCGGAATCCAAGCATCGTTTTAGATAGAATCACAGTAACTTAGTTTTATAAAAAAAGATAGTCTTTAAGTTGTATTGGTTAAAGAACTGACACATCGAACAAAAGAATGATATCTGTAAAAATTTAAAGACAATACTGAATATTTTTATGACATCATTTACGGAATCATCGACACCTTCGCAAGTTTAGACCACGAAAAAGCTGAAAATTTGATCATTTAAGAACTGACGCCATAATATACTAATAACTGTTAAAACTTGAAGCTACTTTATAGGTAATTCATGTTCAACCAAATCTAATTTGTGTTGATGTACAAGAACACAAATCGCAAAAATATGAAGAATCATATTTCAAAACAAAGCCGGTTCTCGTCAACTCGTCGGTAAATAAAATGTTCAATTGAGCGTAGCAAACTATTTACCTGATATCTCAGCTGCTTCTAGTCGTGGTGTATAAACGTCTAATGTATGTGGATCCAAATGAACGCCTGTTCGAGATCCCTGAAGTTGTAAAATAACACAAATTTTAAGGTTACACCTCAGTAAACGAAGTGACTACAATTTGAAATGTACAAACCGCTCGAGGTCGAGAGCCGAGATATTCCGGTACTGAAGCAAATTCGTCTTTTGCTGTTCTTGAGCCCTAAACGAAGACAATAACGCTTTTAATATGGAGAACAATGAGACCATTTCAAGGTGTGAGAAACAGATTGTTCTCAAGAAGAAATCAGAAGTCTGAATTTTCATTCTCACCGAACGAGCCCGGCTGCCAAGGTCTTCTTCGTGGGACGCATCGTCTCCGCCGGGATTTGAATCAGACATTATACATACATCTAGGACAGATTGGTTTTCTTTTCGGCCTAGTTAGTTTGGCAGTTTTGTATAAAAGACTTCCTTCGTGGTAAACAGAAGTCCTGAAAATTTTACTCCTGCGAAGAGCAAAGATCTGTTTGAAGTCATATGTTTTGAGCCAATCAAGGGCAAGGTCCAGGCTTCGCTCTCGCGTGATAAAGCGTATATACTGTAAACACATGATACCTGTCAAATTTTCGCTTCCAGTTCTTATGAAAAGAAACTTTGAAAAAACATATTGAAAAGAAATAAAAAAGAATCGTCGACAATACGTGGGAATCTCCTTACATTAAAAATGTAAAAATTGGACGATTATTAATTGTCATGGTTGATATGTTCAATAATTTGCTATCTTAGCTACTTGCGGATCTGGAGTGAAAACATTAAATTTCGTTTTATGTAAAATGCTTCATTTTGGTTGTACGTCAACCTGCATATAGTAAATTATTCAAATGTTAATTGATCAGTACAACTGTGGCACGGAAGAACATATCAATGACTGGATAATTGCTTACTGGATAACACGAGTGATCACCGGAAATGAATAAAACATAGATAGATGAATAAATAAAATGAAGAGATAGTGAATTATGAATGAATGAATTAACAAATAAATGATTTAAAGGAATGAATTCGAATGAACAAATGAATAATAAAAATGAATGAATGGATAAATGAACAAATGAATAACATGAAGGAATGTATACAAAATGAATAAACAAATGAATAAGTAAATGAATGAATTGATGAAATGAATGAACAAATGAATGAACAAATGAATAATATAAATGAATGAATGAAATGAATGAACAAATGAATAACATATAAATGAATGAATGAAGAAATGAATATGGATGAATGAAAGAACAAATGAATAATATGAATGAATGAATGAATGAACAAATAAATGAACAAATGAATAATATAAACGAATGAATAAATGAATGAACAAATGAATAATATAGATGAATGAATAAATGAATAAACAAATGAATAATATAAATGAATGAATGAACAAATGAATGAACAAATGAATAATATAAATGAATGAATGAATAAATGAATGAACAAATGAATAATATAAATGAAAGAATGGACAAATGAAATAACAAATAAATGAATGGACAAAAGAATAATAAATATGAATGAACGAAATGAATAATAAATTAAAATGAATGAATGAACAAATGAATAATAAGAATGAATGGATCATGTATTTGAATGGATTCAAATATGCAAATAAAATGATTTCAAAGCAAGAGCCAATATGACTAATGGACAAATGCATGTGAGTGAATGAATAATCCGATGAAGAAATAAATCAAGATGTACTAGAGAGAAAGTAACAAACAGGAAGTTGATAAGGTAAAAAATAATATGTACTAGTTAATTAATAGTGTGGGCTGTGTCAGTGTTTCTATATGAAAACAGTTGTAAAATATGTTTGTAATTTGGGCACCATACTGAGTGATAATGGCTTTACTGTTCATGATTTTATTCATATTCACTAGCATGTATTATTCATTCATCAACTTTCTGGCAAATGTTAACCAATTAATTGCAAAGTGAAGTTATGAATGGATAAACCAACAGATCAACACACAATCAAGAGCACTGGAACATTATTTTTCACAGGGGGAGGGGGTATGTAAGGGGTGGAAGACAATTTTATCCAAAGGCCTGTGGAATACTTGAGTGTGTCACATTAAAATTAATACTTAAGAAAATTAATACTTAAGAAAATCACTTTAACTTCATAGAAACATAAAACCATAACAAAGGTTTTTATCATATTTGGTATATTTCAAAAAAAAAAAAAAAAAAAAAAAAAAAAAAAAAAAAAAAGAAAGAAAGAAAAAGAAAAGACAAACTTAAGATACAGTTTGGGTTGCCTGTGATAATATGAGATTATCAAACGCATCCAATTGCAGGCCATATTTTTTTTAGAGGTGGTAAGGACACAAAATCCATGCATGGACATATCAAGGATTTGTCATTGGGGAGGGGTTGGCCTAACATCAAATTGTCACAGATAATGATATCATTTACAGGCGGGCAGCGGAACAGTAACAACCGTGAGGGGCAACTATAATCCCCCACTCCTCCCCAACCCAAGAGAAAGTAATAGCTAGAGCCCAGTCATCTCACATTCCCTTACGACACAGGAAACCAGCCCCTGCATCCAAGGCGGTTATGTTTTATGGGTATTATGGCACGTAGCATCTGATTGGAAAACTTTACAAACTAAAAAATCACAAAACAAATTTTTTTGTATAAACTCATGCATTAATACTTTTTAACCAATATTTTGTGGGTGGGGCATGTGCCTCCCCCCGCTGCCCCCCTGGTTCTGCCGCCCCTGTTTAATGTCATCAATGGTCAGATTTTGATTCTTTGGTTTTGAAAGGAGGTTCACAGGCACCCCATAACCCTCCCCTAGATATATCCCTGCAAAATCTATTACTAATTAAATATAATGATCCCTTAACTCAGTTGTATCCTATTAAACAATTTAATACACAAAAAATCATCACATCTGTACAAAAATATAATAAAAATAATTACAAAGATATAAATATATTACTATTATACATTAATTTATTACTATGCTTGCCTACTAAATTTCTATTTTCTATTCTAAATATTTTGTTAAATTACAACTATCTATTGTGAAAAACTACATGACAAATGTATGAAAAAATTATAAAATCAATCAAAAATACTATTTTCCAATGCAAAGATTACAATGATGTGTGAACTTCTAAAATGATGTGTAAACCTCTAAAATGATGTGTATACTTCTAAAATGATGTGTAAACCTCTAAAATGATGTGTATACTTTCAAAATGATGTGTATCCGTCTAAAATGGTGTTTCAAAAACCAAGCACTCTATGTACAAGTAAAACCTTGGTCAATTAAAAAAAATCTCTGATTCGATAGGTAATGTTTATTTAATTACAATATTTTTTATTAGTAGGACAAGATGGTCTGTACATCAAGTTGTTATTTTATCTACATGAGATCGTAATCATAACCTTCCAGTTTGGGCAACTTCATTCTTTGTTCTTCTAATTGCTTGTTTCTTTCTTCTATTTTCTTTTCAATTCTCAGTTGTTGGATGGTTATCTCCCGGCCACGCAGCAACTCACTGGAATTGAAACATTTTGATACAAATCATCAACAAGTTTTTAATTGCATTTTTACTAATAATTTATGAGTTGAGTATCTATGCCTTCAATTCAGCATACGACATGATTATCAGAGATGATGCTAAATGTATTTTGCAAAGACAAGTGAGGTGTAGTGCTACTTGCTGAAGTACAATTTTATCAGCAGCTGTTAGATGACATCCAGATAAGTTGAGCCTGATCAAAACTCATCTGTGTACCTATTGTCACCAACTTGTTCCTAGTGTCTTCTACAGGGGGAAGTGTGTATGTCTTCTACAGGGGGAGGTTGGTATGTCTTCTACAGGGGGAGGTTGGTATGTCTTCTACAGGGGGAGGTTGGTATGTCTTCTACAGGGGGAGGTTGGTATGTCTTCTACAGGGGGAGGTTGGTATGTCTTCTACAGGGGGAGGTTGGTATGTCTTCTACAGGGGGAGGTTGGTATGTCTTCTACAGGGGGAGGTTGGTATGTCTTCTACAGGGGGAGGTTGGTATATCTTCTACAGGGGGAGGTTGGTATGTCTTCTACAGGGGGAGGTTGGTATGTCTTCTACAGGGGGAGGTTGGTATGTCTTCTAAAGGGGGAGGTTGGTATGTCTTCTTCAGGGGGAGGTTGGTATGTCTTCTACAGGGGGAGGTTGGTATGTCTTCTACAGGGGGAGGTTGGTATGTCTTCTACAGGGGGAGGTTGGTATATCTTCTACAGGGGGAGGTTGGTATGTCTTCTACAGGGGGAGGTTGGTATGTCTTCTACAGGGGGAGGTTGGTATGTCTTCTACAGGGGGAGGGGGTATGTCTTCTACAGTGGGGAAGTTGGTATGTCTTCTACAGTGGGGAAGTTGGTATGTCTTCTACAGTGGGGAAGTTGGTATGTTTTCTACAGTGGGGAAGTTGGTATGTCTTCTACAGTGGGGAAGTTGGTATGTCTTCTACAGTGGGAGGTGGGTATAGCTTCTTGGGGCAGAGGTAAGTGCACCTACTTCAATAAGTGGTTGTAAGAGAATCAATCATAAGAGATAATAAACTAATTATAGCAGGCTTACCTGTACTCTATCTCACCATCGTCATTGATGTCAATGAATTCAATCAGCCTATCAAGTTGACGCTGAAAAAAAAATTCTCTAAGAACCTATATTATGCATTAAACCATCCCATTTGACTGTCCAATTGTCTGACATGGTGTATATCCCTCCTAAAAGGATTTCTCGTCTTTGTATTGTTAAATATTTTTCCAAAATATCCTCAGTATTTCTTGCTTACTGGAGAGTGCACCCCCCCCTGAAAATAATCCTGCATCCGCCCATGTGATGCATACTGACTGTCTGCTTGATAGAGTGATTAACCAACAGATGTCAGATGTCAAATGATAGATCTATTGATTGTCCGTCTGTATTACTGACTGAGTTAAAAACTTGAACTGCAATAGGCTGATTGACAAAATAATCAGCCAATATATATCAAAGCTTAATAGCCAATCTGAATGTACCATTTTATTGAAATAATTACTGGCTAGGCTTTGATACTGATCTGACACAATCCTTTTCAAAAGCAAAGATTGATTTAAATAGTGCAGTACAGAATAGTACTGTCTAATAATGTAGTACTAATAATGTTTAAAATAGCTGAAAAATGAATGTTTAATTTGATCACCTAACTGACTGATGTTAAACCAAAGTATGATTAACTAGCAAGAGTCAATTTTACATGTGTTGGAAACCATTTGATTATGATATCAATGGTAAATGAGTCTAATGTTTCCTTAGAAACTACAGCTACAGTGAGGCACTGTTTCCCACTCATACTAAAACAACTCCAATGTCTTACAGTTGTCATGACAAGACCAATCTCCTTCAGTCCTTTACGGAATTCTTCTCTTGATATACCACCACTATGGTCCTTGTCAAACTGGTTAAACCAGTCAATCAGGCGTAACCGATTATCTGAGATGAAATCCAACAGTATGCGCATTCCTGGCGGCATTTCCTAAAAGAGAGCAAATAAAAAATTGTAAAATCTCTAATATTTACTGACTGCAGTAGTATGAAATGCAGCTACGATTGGTAACAAAATATATTAGTTTCAACTTTCCTTACACAAGGAAACAGAAATAGCAGTGTTTTTTAA
Organism: Diadumene lineata; assembly: GCA_918843875.1. NCBI lineage: Eukaryota > Metazoa > Cnidaria > Anthozoa > Actiniaria > Diadumenidae > Diadumene > Diadumene lineata. The sequence goes on along the minus strand of OU974083.1, from coordinate 6,673,287 downwards.
ATTCCATTTTCCTTTACCACCCAATAAAATAGCCTTGAAAACTTTCATGACTTTTAATTTTTTGTCATTTTTGTTGTGTTGTGTACTAGAAGTTCAAAATTTGCAGTTGTATTAATAATTTTGATATGCTCTTTTTGAGTCCCTTTTTTACTGAGCTGCTTGATTTGGTCACATGACCTCTTCATGCGAGTGGCCCATTAGTTACCTTAGGTCTTTTGTATCCTCCTATGCCACCAGTTATTATAGTGATGCCACGTTCAGCTTCAAGGGCTTTGATCTCATCAAAGACTCTGGGTGATACTGTGATATCCTAATCACAATAAATATATATATATATATATAACTTTATTACCTTAAATTCACACAAATTAATAACAGATACAATAAATTACAAACAGAAAAAAACAGGTAAAAGCTGCTCAATGAAGTAAAAACACTTATCGAGCTGAGAAGCTGTATTTAAAATAATCACAAAAATATATAAGCCAAGGCAAGATACAGATATAAGTTCTGTATAATATAAAGATTAAGTAAGGAAAAAAATAGTTAAATCAAATAATAAAAATAATAACGGGACGATAATCAAAAAAATGCCATGCTTATTCACACACAGGAAAAAAAGTAAATAAGATTAATGTAATGATATGAAACCATTATGCTTTTCGTTATATTAAAAAAGAAACATTTATTCAAATAAATTAATATTTTTAAAGCTTATATTAATAAAATATGTAATTTACCATTTGAAATACCCATGAACGTTTTTATTTTTCCTGTGATAAAAATTAAATGCAAAAGCCTAATGTGCTGATGTTACATGTTTTCATTGTTAGTAATACAAATTTTTAACTCCACTAAAATAACTTGGAAAATAAATAAACTTTGAGTTCAAATAAATAAATGAGTAGATGCTCATAGCCCTAACTTGCAGATCAAAGCCGAATTGCATAGAACGCAGCTAAACCCGATAGTGTTTTCACACGAGGGAGCTATAATTACAAGGACAACACAATTGCATATGTACAAAGCAGCCACAAACTTATTGAAACTGAGTGCAGCCAGATCGAAACGAGTATGTTCTTTAGTGAAGAGGAAAAAAGGAGCTGGAGAAAACCTCTTGAAGGAAGGGAGAGAATGGACAACAAGCTCAAGCCATTTGTGATTCCCCATCCGAGAATCGAACCGGGCACCACATCAGTGACATACTGGAGCTCTCGCTGCTCAGTAACCCTTGCTTGCCAAACTGTATTCCGACAGTTACAAACACTTTATTTTTAGACTATCTTTATTATACAATATAATGAAATTGCCATGTTTTGGAGTTTTACTTTTGATTTCCAGTGACTACAAATAATCATTACAAGTGAAGTATGTTTACCTCAAGTGATAAGAATTTAATATTGTTGTGTGTCCTGACCACATTGAGTAGACATTCTACACCAACATCACCCATCGGGTTTCTACCAATCTAAAACAGAAAAAATACATTTACATTATTATGTATCAAGCATGGCAACATGTGGGCAACATTATTGAATAAATAACTGCAGCTTGTAAATATATTTAATAGATAGACCTGATGATGGTGCCTGCGACACTAAAACATTTGTCAATTTCAAATTATGGTTCTTCCCATAATTGTATTATCAAATCACATTTATTAATTTCAATTTAATGAATTCTTAAAAGACAACTGGACACTATATAGCTAAGTGAATTGACCAACAGCATCCAAAATCACCCAACCAACAAGTCAGTTATCCATGAACCACAGAAATAACAAGCAAGCAAGTAGTCCAGCTGTCAACCAATGTCACTAAGCCAACCAAAGTTCAAGTTTGAGATAAAAACTAGTAAAATCTGAAGTGGACTGCATTTGCGTTCTATAGAAACAGCTGTAAAAAGATATGTGTAACATTTATTGGCCATTAATCCAGGGGGGGGCATTGGGAGACCAGAGCGCCACCTTTTGATTGATTTTTATAGATAATTCTTGTAATTTTTGATTGATAATTGGTAATTTTTTTTAATTGTGAAAATTTCTGGATCATTTTTTGATTAGTGCCTCCCTTTCAAAATTTCTGGGCCCTCCACTGTGTCATTTGGTAAATGTAGAACAACAATGGCAATACTCATTTCAGACATTGAACCTTCCAACAAGTTCCCCCAACAAATTAAAGACTACTGTCCAAACTGTTAGTATTGCAACTATTGCTCTATGGTGTCCAAAATTGAAGGTTCTTGACAAGTACTCTCCAAAACATCCCAGCCTTTTTTTATTTCACAAGGGCAACAATATCAGGGGTGGCGAATGGTAAAATCCGAGACTCGCAAAAACCCTTGTTTTAAAATCCGAGCCCGAGAGTCTTCACTTTTTAGAAATCCGAGACGTGAGACTTTATCCTTAAAGAAGACTCTTATGAAAAAAATCCGCGACTCCAAGACCGCTGCAAAAATTAAAATCCAAGACAGCACTAAAAATAATAAAATATGAGACTCCGAGACCCATAAAAAACGCCTCTGAGATTTCAAGACTTGGTTGAATTTGCCGAGACCCACATTTTTCAAGGCACCATTCGCCACCCCTAATATAGTTGCAATCACAAACCTTCAAGACTCTCAGATTGGGATGTCCAGCAATGCCAGATGCTAGTTTCTGAGTTCCTAACAAACCAATCCTATTATTGCTAATATCAAGCTCCTCCAGTGCTTCATTTTTCTTGAGGAACCTTCCTAGAGCCACACAGCCAAGTAACGACAATCCATTCCATGCCATGTTGAAATGAGACAGACAGTCATTGGTCTAATGGAAGAGAAACAGAATAATGGTGAAATCACACTATGAAGCAACACAAATGCAATCTCATGACCTTATTAATTTTATCTCAAGGAATGTATGGGGATCTATATCTATTTTTAGTTAGTTCGAAAATATTTCAATAAAATATCAACAAAGATTCAAGAACTCATGTTTCAGTCGAAAATAAAAAAACATGGCACATGAGGTGAATTGTTGAATCTTAATTGATATTTCATTGAAATATTTTCTACATAACTAGAAATCGCCAAACATTCCTTGAGAAAAGTTTCAAGATTGGGTTACCTGTGGTAAAATGATAGGATTTCAAAAGAAGTCAGACAACCTGGGTTATTAGTAGGTGAGGAGGAAATAGAAACCTTATCATGCTCAAGACAATTAAAGCCACAAAAGATTTGTTACAAGTAAATGCTTAATAATTGTGTATACAATAATAAATTTATAGTATCTTCGGAATGATTACAATATGACGTTCTGCATAAGAATGATTGTGTTGTTGATATGACAACATCATAACAATAAACAATGTCATAAATAATACAGAACTTTAATCTGTAGTGGAGTCTGACCAGAAAACCGAAAGGTTAACTCAGACTCCAGACTCCACTCTAAATAATATTATTTATTCTTTTCAGTTTAACTTAAACCGATTAACATAAATTACTTGTGAAATGTAGTGTTTAGAGTGAATAAAGTGTTGTTGTTGTTGTTGTAGTTGAAATGACAGTTTCAAGTCTAAGAAACAATGATTCAAATAAATCATCCAGTAAACCTAAAATACTAGCTATTTGTAATTATTTTAGCAGCTAGAATTACCTTGAGTGCCTGGGCCATTCCCACAGCGCCTTTAAAGCGAATGCAATTCCAGCTCACATCAAAATGCTTTAGACCATAGTTTGCAGCCTGTACAATTCAATCAGAGCAACATTTTGAGTTCAAATGAATAGATATTAATTTGCAGCCTATACAATCAGTTGAATGATATTTGTTGAATCAGTTTCCGGGTTTTATAGTACATATAGGGAATTTATTTATATTTTATTTATTCATAAGGCTTTACACATGCATATGTGTGAGTTCACAACAACAGAGCTAGGCTCCAATAACTGAGTGGCTCATTAAAAAAATACATACACAAGTCAGATAAATAGATAATCAATATAGTATTGCAAGGAAATATATATAAAATAAAAAAATAAAAAAAAAGCTAAATAATGAATTGCAGCATGTTGGTTTGGCTGTAAGTTTATTATTAATACCATTTGATAGGAATTAATGAAAGGTACCAAGCGTACCAAGATGAAAGTGGCTTAATACCACAAGTACATAGCACAAAGTGGTATTCTACCTCTTTCATGAAATACAATCGTTTTTTTTTTTTTTTTGCCATTAATTTAATGAATATGCATTTTTCATTAAATCATAAATCAATGGGTGGTGGTGAGTTTGCTTACCAAACCAGCTCCCAAGTAGATCCCCCCTAGTTCTCCTATCTCATTATGACTGATGTCTAGATATTCCAATGTTCTGTTTTCTTTTAGAGCTTCTGCAAATGCTTTTGCATCCTTGTCTGTGAGATGATTAGCTGAAAACAGAGATTTCAAATCATACTATTATCAGTAAGAAGTGTCACTGAATATTTTACACGTATCTCATCAATGATTCTTGACTAGACACTCACACTCACCACCCCTACATAAATTATTTCACACATATCTTTACATAATAAATACCAGAGTATAATTTAAATCACTGCGAAGATTTGTGGAGCACTGATGATTTGGTTGTTAGTCCTGTGTTGAACTGTAACTTGACAAAGAACTTAAGTCTGAAACGTCAATTCTCAACTGTCTGTTTAACAAAAATGATTAAGTTCAAACTAATAAGTTGTCAGTCGTCTTCCAAATCATACAACTAACTATATTTATTAATTATTACTAAACAACAAATCACCAGGCAAACTAACGAGAACATAAATGTATTCATGGCAATGGACTGGTAAAGTACTTCCAATTAGGGAAAACCCCTTATGATTGTAAGGGAAAACCCTTTTGACTCTAGAGCAACAAATCACATTATTGTTGCAGATGTATCCAGTGAAACTCTACTTACATCTCAAAACAAGTTTTCTTAGTGACTGGTTCTTGTGCAGCATTTGAGCAAATGAAATGCCACCTTGCGACCTTATAAAGTTCATTGATAGATTCTACAAAAACAACAATATTGCATGCAATTGTGTTTAGCCTGGTCCACTTTAGTGAAATAGATGCAAGCATAAGCAAAAACAAAGGAGAAGACAAAGAAAAGATGTCAGGTGTGTGACATAAAAGTGACATGAAATAAGCATAACGACGCAAACTAAAGACCAAACTAAGGGTCAAGGACCACAAATAGAAAGACCTTCTAAATCTCTTCTAATCACAAAATTCTTTTATTTTTCTATTCTTGCGATTATGTGGTAGTGAGGACAAGGCTTTAACAATTACTGGTACAATCTACATGGATCTATAACAAGACCAATCTTGCATCATCAATGTTCTATTTGGTAGACAACTGGTGCAATATTTCCCTGTTTGAGAGAGATTTTTCAAAAGAAACTTCTGTGAGGATGTGTTTTGCGCATGGAACTGTGCTACACGTTTTAATCATTCGCTAATGAGATTCTACTGCACATCAACTAAGGTTATGGCAACTTGTTGTCACCATCAGCTCCAGACCTGTTCTCATGTTAACTGCCTTAAAAGCACAAGCTATCCACTCTATAAAGTTATCCACAACATAGAATTTCTCTTCGCTGGATAGTGATTTATCCCCAGGGGGGACTCCGAGGGTAAACAATCAGGGATGCTTGTCGTATCTTTTAGGGGTAAAAATCGACGATATAGTATCTTTTAGGGTTTAAAAATATGAAATTTGCCAAATTCTCACTTTTTGGTATCTTTTAGGGTTTGAGAGCCACTGAAACTCATGGTTTTGGTATCTTTTAGAGATGAAAACCATGTGAAGCCATGCCCTTTTTACAAACATACATACATATTTTATTTAGTACCTTTTTTTTCATTGTTACAAAAAGTAGAAATGAAGATTATATAATTATTAAGCTACCAGTAATAACCATAAGGCTAACCAAGAAAGGTAGCTTTTATAAATCTATTGAAATAGTATAGTTGTGATATTACAATAGTCATATTCATACAAAAGATTGCAAAAATTCATTTTTTAAGTTTATGTACAATGTATAAATTAATTGATAGATATTAATATGTAAAGTACTTACAACTTCAGTGATAAAACAGTTATCATGCAGCATCTCAGCCAATGACGTTGCTCCTTGACCTTCTATATAGTTGTCTGTCAAATCTATCTTCTCAGTGAATGTATTTTTCTAAATAAATATAAAATGATGGAATTAAACATATCAACTACCTTTTAGTACAAGTAGGATGTGGAGGTAAGCTAACAGTGACTTAAATTAATGATTGTCTTTAAGCAAGCAAACAAACAAATACAAGGAAAATAAACAAGTAGAAAAAACTAAGAAGAAACAAATAAACAAATAAAAGCATTAACCTAGCAAGGAAGCAAGAAATAAAACAATGAAAAAAAAGACAAGAAAAGACAAGAATGAAGCAGACAAAAAAGAAAAAGAACAAAAACAGATGAAACACAGACAGATAACCACACAGTCAGACACAGACAGACAGATAAGCACACAGATAGATAGACAGACAGACAGACACACAGTCAGACAGAAACAGACAGATAAGCACACAGTCAGACAGACACAGCCAGTCAGAAACAGACGACAGATAAGCACATTAAGTCAGATAGACAGACACAGCCAGTCAGAAACAGACAGACCGATTAGCACAAGTCAGATAGACAAACCCATCCAGCCAGACACACAGATAGACAGCAAGACAAACAGACAGACAGACGCACAGTCAGACAGAAACAGACAGATAAGCACACAGTCAGACAGATACAGCCAGTCAGAAACAGATGACAGATAAGCACATTAAGTGAGATAGACAGACACAGCCAGCCAGAAACAGACAGACCGATTAGCACAAGTCAGATAGACAAACCCATCCAGCCAGACACACAGACAGCCAGCAAGACAAACACAAAGAAAAAAAGTCATGAACAACATACATTACAATAATCATTAACATTATAGAATCACCCTCCAGGTGTCTTCAGGTACAAAGAAATTACCTTCATATTGTGTCTTACTTAACCATGGTGAAACCCTGTGTGATTGTTATATATTCCAGCTTTGTTTAACACAGAAATGCAGGGTGGATCCCGGAATTTTTTTTAAAGAGTTGGGCTGGGGGGGGGGGGGGGGGGGGGTGGGAGGGGGGGGGGGGAGGTTAAATTAAGGTAGTGAAAAGATATAATAGAAGGTTTAGGAGAAAAGGTTGTTGTCGACTCTCATAAATCAGCCTCTGAAATGTCTAATGATACCTTAAGTGATTTAGCCAAAGGTAATGCACCTATAGTGCCCAATCCATGATGTCTCATAATTATCTCTTTCTCTTTTAACCGCTCAGTGAAGTAGGAGACTGGAACTAGATCTATACAAAATATTATCAAATTTATCAAATTTTTAATTGATGATCTAGAACAATACAGTGACCATGCAAAATCTCTAGCGTGAAAGTATCTGTAAATATCGAAACAGAAATTGTCCTGACTTGCATAAAGTTTAGCTTGAAATATATTGGCTAAAATTATATCTTATTTCAAAATTTTAAATCTAAAATAGCAGCATTAATCTCGACATTGATAAGTATTGTACAAAAATCGCATCTGATCTGTATGAGGTTTAGAGAATTGCTAGATTTAAAGTTGTTGTTTTAAAACCTCATACAGACCTGCTCTCATATTGTATACTTTAATTACATGACATTCTAAAACCTTCCACAGGAGAATAACAGTAACTTGCATTTGATTTCATAATTTGCTAATGGGTTAACACAATGATTAAGCATTATTTATATTATCATATATTATCTGTTTTTTATTTTATTCATTCACTTTTATTCTAAATTTATCAAATAGATGCTTGTCTGATCCACACATTATTTTGATAACATTTTCTAAAATATGTTGTTTACCTTTATCCTGGCACATCTTAATATAAAGTGACTTTCCAGTTGGGTCATACACCTTTGGCTTCTCTAAAACATGAATACAACAGTTATAATGTCAATGATAGAGTTGATAATAACGGTAAACGTGACAATGGCAATGATGATGATGACAGTGGAGCTGACAGTAGCAAAGATGATGACAGTACCAATGATGATGACAGTAGCAATGATGATGACAGTAGCAATGATGATGATGACAGTAGCAATGATGATGACAGTAGCAATGATGATGATGACAGTACCAATGATGATGACAGTACCAATGATGATGATGACAGTAGCAATGATGATGACAGTACCAATGATGATGATGACAGTAGCAATGATGATGATGACAGTACCAATGATGATGACAGTAGCAATGATGATGACAGTAGCAATGATGATGATGACAGTAGCAATGATGATGACAGTAGCAATGATGATGATGACAGTAGCAATGATGATGACAGTAGCAATGATGATGACAGTAGCAATGATGATGATGACAGTAGCAATGATGATGACAGTAGCAATGATGATGATGACAGTAGCAATGATGATGACAGTAGCAATGATGATGACAGTAGCAATGATGATGACAGTAGCAATGATGATGACAGTAGCAATGATGATGATGACAGTAGCAATGATGATGACAGTAGCAATGATGATGATGACAGTAGCAATGATGATGACAGTAGCAATGATGATGACAGTAGCAATGATGATGACAGTAGCAATGATGATGACAGTAGCAATGATGATGATGACAGTAGCAATGATGATGACAGTAGCAATGATGATGATGACAGTAGCAATGATGATGACAGTAGCAATGATGATGACAGTAGCAATGATGATGACAGTACCAATGATGATGACAGTAGCAATGATGATGATGACAGTAGCAATGATGATGACAGTAGCAATGATGATGATGACAGTAGCAATGATGATGACAGTAGCAATGATGATGATGACAGTAGCAATGATGATGACAGTAGCAATGATGATGACAGTAGCAATGATGATGATGACAGTAGCAATGATGATGATGACAGTAGCAATGATGATGACAGTAGCAATGATGATGACAGTAGCAATGATGATGACAGTAGCAATGATGATGATGACAGTAGCAATGATGATGACAGTAGCAATGATGATGACAGTAGCAATGATGATGACAGTAGCAATGATGATGACAGTAGCAATGATGATGACAGTAGCAATGATGATGACAGTAGCAATGATGATGACAGTAGCAATGATGATGATGACAGTAGCAATGATGATGACAGTAGCAATGATGATGACAGTAGCAATGATGATGACAGTGCCAATGATGATGATGACAGTAGCAATGATGATGATGACAGTAGCAATGATGATGACAGTAGCAATGATGATGATGACAGTAGCAATGATGATGACAGTAGCAATGATGATGACAGTACCAATGATGATGACAGTAGCAATGATGATGACAGTACCAATGATGATGACAGTAGCAATGATGATGACAGTAGCAATGATGATGACAGTACCAATGATGATGACAGTAGCAATGATGATGACAGTAGCAATGATGATGATGACAGTAGCAATGATGATGACAGTAGCAATGATGATGATGACAGTAGCAATGATGATGACAGTAGCAATGATGATGACAGTAGCAATGATGATGATGACAGTAGCAATGATGATGATGACAGTAGCAATGATGATGACAGTAGCAATGATGATGACAGTAGCAATGATGATGACAGTAGCAATGATGATGACAGTAGCAATGATGATGACAGTAGCAATGATGATGACAGTAGCAATGATGATGATGACAGTAGCAATGATGATGACAGTAGCAATGATGATGATGACAGTAGCAATGATGATGACAGTAGCAATGATGATGATGACAGTAGCAATGATGATGACAGTAGCAATGATGATGACAGTAGCAATGATGATGATGACAGTAGCAATGATGATGATGACAGTAGCAATGATGATGACAGTAGCAATGATGATGACAGTAGCAATGATGATGACAGTAGCAATGATGATGATGACAGTAGCAATGATGATGACAGTAGCAATGATGATGACAGTAGCAATGATGATGACAGTAGCAATGATGATGATGACAGTAGCAATGATGATGACAGTAGCAATGATGATGACAGTAGCAATGATGATGACAGTAGCAATGATGATGACAGTAGCAATGATGATGACAGTAGCAATGATGATGACAGTAGCAATGATGATGACAGTAGCAATGATGATGACAGTAGCAATGATGATGACAGTAGCAATGATGATGACAGTAGCAATGATGATGACAGTAGCAATGATGATGATGACAGTAGCAATGATGATGACAGTAGCAATGATGATGATGACAGTAGCAATGATGATGATGACAGTAGCAATGATGATGACAGTAGCAATGATGATGATGACAGTAGCAATGATGATGACAGTAGCAATGATGATGATGACAGTAGCAATGATGATGACAGTACCAATGATGATGATGACAGTAGCAATGATGATGACAGTGCCAATGATGATGATGACAGTAGCAATGATGATGACAGTAGCAATGATGATGACAGTAGCAATGATGATGACAGTAGCAATGATGATGACAGTAGCAATGATGATGACAGTAGCAATGATGATGACAGTAGCAATGATGATGACAGTACCAATGATGATGACAGTAGCAATGATGATGACAGTAGCAATGATGATGATGACAGTAGCAATGATGATGACAGTAGCAATGATGATGACAGTAGCAATGATGATGACAGTAGCAATGATGATGATGACAGTAGCAATGATGATGACAGTAGCAATGATGATGATGACAGTAGCAATGATGATGACAGTAGCAATGATGATGACAGTAGCAATGATGATGATGACAGTAGCAATGATGATGACAGTAGCAATGATGATGACAGTAGCAATGATGATGACAGTAGCAATGATGATGACAGTAGCAATGATGATGACAGTAGCAATGATGATGACAGTAGCAATGATGATGACAGTAGCAATGATGATGACAGTAGCAATGATGATGACAGTAGCAATGATGATGACAGTAGCAATGATGATGATGACAGTAGCAATGATGATGATGACAGTAGCAATGATGATGACAGTAGCAATGATGATGATGACAGTAGCAATGATGATGACAGTAGCAATGATGATGACAGTAGCAATGATGATGACAGTAGGAATGATGATGATGACAGTAGCAATGATGATGACAGTAGCAATGATGATGACAGTAGCAATGATGATGATGACAGTAGCAATGATGATGACAGTAGCAATGATGATGACAGTAGCAATGATGATGACAGTAGCAATGATGATGACAGTAGCAATGATGATGACAGTAGCAATGATGATGACAGTAGCAATGATGATGACAGTAGCAATGATGATGACAGTAGCAATGATGATGACAGTAGCAATGATGATGACAGTACCAATGATGATGACAGTAGCAATGATGATGACAGTAGCAATGATGATGATGACAGTAGCAATGATGATGACAGTAGCAATGATGATGATGACAGTAGCAATGATGATGACAGTAGCAATGATGATGACAGTAGCAATGATGATGATGACAGTAGCAATGATGATGATGACAGTAGCAATGATGATGACAGTAGCAATGGTGATGATGACAGTAGCAATGATGATGACAGTAGCAATGATGATGACAGTAGCAATGATGATGACAGTAGCAATGGTGATGATGACAGTAGCAATGATGATGACAGTAGCAATGATGATGACAGTAGCAATGATGATGACAGTAGCAATGATGATGACAGTAGCAATGATGATGACAGTATCAATGATGATGACAGTAGCAATGATGATGACAGTAGCAATGATGATGACAGTAGCAATGATGATGACAGTAGCAATGATGATGACAGTAGCAATGATGATGACAGTAGCAATGATGATGATGACAGTAGCAATGATGATGACAGTAGCAATGATGATGACAGTAGCAATGATGATGATGACAGTAGCAATGATGATGACAGTAGCAATGATGATGACAGTAGCAATGATGATGATGACAGTAGCAATGATGATGACAGTAGCAATGATGATGACAGTAGCAATGATGATGATGACAGTAGCAATGATGATGACAGTAGCAATGATGATGACAGTAGCAATGATGATGACAGTAGCAATGATGATGATGACAGTAGCAATGATGACAGTAGCAATGATGATGACAGTAGCAATGATGATGACAGTAGGAATGATGATGATGACAGTAGCAATGATGATGACAGTAGCAATGATGATGACAGTAGCAATGATGATGATGACAGTAGCAATGATGATGACAGTAGCAATGATGATGATGACAGTAGCAATGATGATGACAGTAGCAATGATGATGACAGTAGCAATGATGATGACAGTAGGAATGATGATGATGACAGTAGCAATGATGATGACAGTAGCAATGATGATGACAGTAGCAAAGATGATGATGACAGTAGCAATGATGATGACAGTAGCAATGATGATGACAGTAGCAATGATGATGACAGTAGCAATGATGATGACAGTAGCAATGATGATGACAGTAGCAATGATGATGACAGTAGCAATGATGATGATGACAGTAGCAATGATGATGACAGTAGCAATGATGATGATGACAGTAGCAATGATGATGACAGTAGCAATGATGATGACAGTAGCAATGATGATGACAGTAGCAATGATGATGACAGTAGCAATGATGATGACAGTAGCAATGATGATGACAGTACCAATGATGATGAAAGTAGCAATGATGATGACAGTATCAATGATGATGACAGTAGCAATGATGATGATGACAGTAGCAATGATGATGATGACAGTAGCAATGATGATGACAGTAGCAATGATGATGACAGTAGCAATGATGATGACAGTAGCAATGATGATGACAGTAGCAATGATGATGACAGTAGCAATGATGATGACAGTAGCAATGATGATGACAGTAGCAATGATGATGACAGTAGCAATGATGATGACAGTAGCAATGATGATGATGACAGTAGCAATGATGATGATGACAGTAGCAATGATGATGATGACAGTAGCAATGATGATGATGACAGTAGCAATGATGATGACAGTAGCAATGATGATGACAGTACCAATGATGATGACAGTACCAATGATGATGACAGTAGCAATGATGATGATGACAGTAGCAATGATGATGACAGTAGCAATGATGATGATGACAGTAGCAATGATGATGACAGTAGCAATGATGATGACAGTAGCAATGATGATGACAGTAGCAATGATGATGACAGTAGCAATGATGATGACAGTAGCAATGATGATGACAGTAGCAATGATGATGATGACAGTAGCAATGATGATGACAGTAGCAATGATGATGACAGTAGCAATGATGATGACAGTAGCAATGATGATGACAGTAGCAATGATGATGACAGTAGCAATGATGATGACAGTAGCAATGATGATGATGACAGTAGCAATGATGATGACAGTAGCAATGATGATGATGACAGTAGCAATGATGATGACAGTAGCAATGATGATGACAGTAGCAATGATGATGACAGTAGCAATGATGATGATGACAGTAGCAATGATGATGACAGTAGCAATGATGATGACAGTAGCAATGATGATGATGCCAGTAGCAATGATGATGACAGTAGCAATGATGATGATGACAGTAGCAATGATGATGACAGTAGCAATGATGATGACAGTAGCAATGATGATGACAGTAGCAATGATGATGATGACAGTAGCAATGATGATGACAGTAGCAATGATGATGACAGTAGCAATGATGATGATGACAGTAGCAATGATGATGACAGTAGCAATGATGATGATGACAGTAGCAATGATGATGACAGTAGCAATGATGATGACAGTATCAATGATGATGACAGTAGCAATGATGATGACAGTAGCAATGATGATGACAGTAGCAATGATGATGACAGTAGCAATGATGATGACAGTAGCAATGATGATGACAGTAGCAATGATGATGACAGTAGCAATGATGATGACAGTAGCAATGATGATGATGACAGTAGCAATGATGATGATGACAGTAGCAATGATGATGACAGTAGCAATGATGATGACAGTAGCAATGATGATGACAGTAGCAATGATGATGACAGTAGCAATGATGATGACAGTAGCAATGATGATGATGACAGTAGCAATGATGATGATGACAGTAGCAATGATGATGATGACAGTAGCAATGATGATGACAGTAGCAATGATGATGACAGTAGCAATGATGATGACAGTAGCAATGATGATGACAGTAGCAATGATGATGACAGTAGCAATGATAATGATGACAGTAGCAATGATGATGACAGTAGCAATGATGATGACAGTAGCAATGATGATGACAGTAGCAATGTTGATGATGACAGTAGCAATGATGATGACAGTAGCAATGATGATGACAGTAGCAATGATGATGACAGTAGCAATGATGATGACAGTAGCAATGATGATGATGACAGTAGCAATGATGATGATGACAGTAGCAATGATGATGACAGTAGCAATGATGATGACAGTAGCAATGATGATGACAGTAGCAATGATGATGACAGTAGCAATGATGATGACAGTAGCAATGATGATGATGACAGTAGCAATGATGATGATGACAGTAGCAATGATGATGATGACAGTAGCAATGATGATGACAGTAGCAATGATGATGACAGTAGCAATGATGATGACAGTAGCAATGATGATGACAGTAGCAATGATGATGACAGTAGCAATGATAATGATGACAGTAGCAATGATGATGACAGTAGCAATGATGATGATGACAGTAGCAATGATGATGATGACAGTAGCAATGATGATGATGACAGTAGCAATGATGATGACGACAGTAGCAATGATGATGACAGTAGCAATGATGATGATGACAGTAGCAATGATGATGACAGTAGCAATGATGATGACAGTAGCAATGATGATGACAGTAGCAATGATGATGACAGTAGCAATGATGATGACAGTAGCAATGATAATGATGACAGTAGCAATGATGATGACAGTAGCAATGATGATGACAGTAGCAATGATGATGACAGTAGCAATGATGATGATGACAGTAGCAATGATGATGATGACAGTAGCAATGATGATGACAGTAGCAATGATGATGACAGTAGCAATGATGATGACAGTAGCAATGATGATGATGACAGTAGCAATGATGACAGTAGCAATGATGATGACAGTAGCAATGATGATGATGACAGTAGCAATGATGATGACAGTAGCAATGATGATGACAGTAGCAATGATGATGACAGTAGCAATGTTGATGATGACAGTAGCAATGATGATGACAGTAGCAATGATGATGACAGTAGCAATGATGATGATGACAGTAGCAATGATGATGACAGTAGCAATGATGATGACAGTAGCAATGATGATGACAGTAGCAATGATGATGATGACAGTAGCAATGATGATGACAGTAGCAATGATGATGATGACAGTAGCAATGATGATGATGACAGTAGCAATGATGATGATGACAGTAGCAATGATGATGACAGTACCAATGATGATGACAGTAGCAATGATGATGACAGTAGCAATGATGATGACAGTAGCAATGATGATGACAGTAGCAATGATGATGACAGTAGCAATGATGATGACAGTAGCAATGATGATGACAGTAGCAATGATGATGATGACAGTAGCAATGATGATGACAGTAGCAATGATGATGACAGTAGCAATGATGATGACAGTAGCAATGATGATGACAGTAGCAATGATGATGACAGTAGCAATGATGATGACAGTAGCAATGATGATGATGACAGTAGCAATGATGATGACAGTAGCAATGATGATGACAGTAGCAATGATGATGACAGTAGCAATGATGATGATGACAGTAGCAATGATGATGACAGTAGCAATGATGATGATGACAGTAGCAATGATGATGACAGTAGCAATGATGATGATGACAGTAGCAATGATGATGATGACAGTAGCAATGATGATGACAGTAGCAATGATGATGACAGTAGCAATGATGATGACAGTAGCAATGATGATGACAGTAGCAATGATGATGACAGTAGCAATGATGATGACAGTAGCAATGATGATGATGACAGTAGCAATGATGATGACAGTAGCAATGATGATGACAGTAGCAGTGATGATGACAGTAGCAATGATGATGACAGTAGCAATGATGATGATGACAGTAGCAATGATGATGACAGTAGCAATGATGATGACAGTAGCAATGATGATGACAGTAGCAATGATGATGATGACAGTAGCAATGATGATGACAGTAGCAATGATGATGACAGTAGCAATGATGATGATGACAGTAGCAATGATGATGACAGTAGCAATGATGATGACAGTAGCAATGATGATGACAGTAGCAATGATGATGACAGTAGCAATGATGATGACAGTAGCAATGATGATGATGACAGTAGCAATGATGATGACAGTAGCAATGATGATGACAGTAGCAATGATGATGACAGTAGCAATGATGATGATGACAGTAGCAATGATGATGATGACAGTAGCAATGATGATGATGACAGTAGCAATGATGATGATGACAGTAGCAATGATGATGATGACAGTAGCAATGATGATGACAGTAGCAATGATGATGACAGTAGCAATGATGATGATGACAGTAGCAATGATGATGACAGTAGCAATGATGATGACAGTAGCAATGATGATGACAGTAGCAATGATGATGACAGTAGCAATGATGATGACAGTAGCAATGATGATGATGACAGTAGCAATGATGATGACAGTAGCAATGATGATGATGACAGTAGCAATGATGATGATGACAGTAGCAATGATGATGACAGTAGCAATGATGATGACAGTAGCAATGATGATGACAGTAGCAATGATGATGACAGTAGCAATGATGATGACAGTAGCAATGATGATGACAGTAGCAATGATGATGATGACAGTAGCAATGATGATGACAGTAGCAATGATGATGACAGTAGCAATGGTGATGATGACAGTAGCAATGATGATGACAGTAGCAATGATGATGATGACAGTAGCAATGATGATGACAGTAGCAATGATGATGACAGTAGCAATGATGATGACAGTAGCAATGATGATGATGACAGTAGCAATGATGATGACAGTAGCAATGATGATGACAGTAGCAATGATGATGATGACAGTAGCAATGATGATGACAGTAGCAATGATGATGACAGTAGCAATGATGATGACAGTAGCAATGATGATGACAGTAGCAATGATGATGACAGTAGCAATGATGATGATGACAGTAGCAATGATGATGACAGTAGCAATGATGATGACAGTAGCAATGATGATGACAGTAGCAATGATGATGATGACAGTAGCAATGATGATGATGACAGTAGCAATGATGATGATGACAGTAGCAATGATGATGATGACAGTAGCAATGATGATGACAGTAGCAATGATGATGACAGTAGCAATGATGATGACAGTAGCAATGATGATGATGACAGTAGCAATGATGATGACAGTAGCAATGATGATGACAGTAGCAATGATGATGACAGTAGCAATGATGATGACAGTAGCAATGATGATGATGACAGTAGCAATGATGATGACAGTAGCAATGATGATGATGACAGTAGCAATGATGATGACAGTAGCAATGATGATGACAGTAGCAATGATGATGATGACAGTAGCAATGATGATGACAGTAGCAATGATGATGATGACAGTAGCAATGATGATGACAGTAGCAATGATGATGATGACAGTAGCAATGATGATGACAGTAGCAATGATGATGACAGTAGCAATGATGATGACAGTAGCAATGATGATGACAGTAGCAATGATGATGACAGTAGCAATGATGATGACAGTAGCAATGATGATGACAGTAGCAATGATGATGATGACAGTAGCAATGATGATGACAGTAGCAATGATGATGATGACAGTAGCAATGATGATGATGACAGTAGCAATGATGATGACAGTAGCAATGATGATGACAGTAGCAATGATGATGACAGTAGCAATGATGATGACAGTAGCAATGATGATGACAGTAGCAATGATGATGACAGTAGCAATGATGATGATGACAGTAGCAATGATGATGACAGTAGCAATGATGATGACAGTAGCAATGATGATGATGACAGTAGCAATGATGATGATGACAGTAGCAATGATGATGACAGTAGCAATGATGATGATGACAGTAGCAATGATGATGACAGTAGCAATGATGATGACAGTAGCAATGATGATGACAGTAGCAATGATGATGACAGTAGCAATGATGATGA